>JAPVRG010236200.1:0-10346 GCA_029783565.1 Rhagoletis cerasi
AGGTGATTGGATTTGAATCAACTACCAATGAAGTGATTCGCTCTCGAAATTTTGTATGGGCGAATCACGTGTTTCGGTTCGTGATTGGGGCGCCAATTACGAATGGGAGAGCGAATCACTTGCCGTGGAAACATACTTTATGTCGCACGTGTCGCTTGTGTTGACATGTTCATGTGTGCGACCTGATTTGATTTCAATTGATTCGATAGTGCCTACATATGCCATAGTCAAACATGTATGAGCGACATAAAATGAACTGGCACTTGCATGGTGCGACACATGTCGCTATGTTTTATAGTTCAACATTTGCAGAGCTTTAATACATATATAAAACGTATTTTTCTCATTTTTTTGACTCTGTGTATTTTGTTGTTTTCTTTTAGATTATTATTCAAGTGCGTAACTCTGAAAAATGTTCTGCCCAAAAAAAATTGTTAACCAAATTTACTTTGCTGTTACAAATTAAATGTTTCATTAAATTTTGTTCTGTTGCCATAGTGTCCCCATTGTTATTAACAAAAACTGAATTTAATTTCTTCAATGCTGTTAAAACCTCAGCATTTGGTTAACCAAGTTCACCCTCAGATAATAAATTTACGAGATTTAATTATGATCCAATTATAAACGATATACATATCCAACAAAATTTTCTAATCCGTCGAACTCAACATCCTTTAAAATATCCTTACCATATATACAGGAACCAATAAACTGAGTGCTGAGTGTTATCTTACTTTCCGGAAAAAGGCAGCTCAATATGGTATGATGATTTTCACTCAGACGTCCTAATCAGCATTTATGTCAGATGGCTAATATGGCTGACGAAAACTATGAGTGAAACTACCTTCATATTTTTGTATCATGCCACTAGCCATGCATCCGTCGGCATATGCTGTTCCGCCTTGGAGTTGGAGTAATTCATGAGAAGGAGGGCCCAGCTTCATTAGCCATTAGAAAGAGTATACCGGGAGGGTATATCAGGAAGAAAGACTCCCAAAGGAGAAACTCAGTATATTAACAGGTATCCCTATAGGATACTGTATAAGCGAGACACCATTCATATTTTCAGTGAGTGTGAGGCCGTCTGCAAAATATCTGAGGGAAGTCTAGGCTAATGTGGCCAAGGCTTGAGCACACTTACTCCCTACCCACAAAAGCGCTACTAAACTCTATGAGGGATTTCGGTTTAGAAGAAGTGTTGAGTAGAGTAGAGGGCGCAGTCGTTTTCTAGGTCGCAGTGCACACCTTATTTTAATGTTTATCTATCTATCTATCCATTATCCTCAATCTCAGGCCCCTAAAAGACAATTCCGTGTTTTACATAAAATATCGTAGAACAACTCAAATCAAGCAAAAGTTGTTAGAGTAAGCATTAATTCAGATATTTATTTGAATAATGTTTAAAGTAAAAGTACTTATGTATATATAATCTATTAGAATATTTTACTGTAAAAATAATTTTGTGTAAAGTTGCCACCTATAAATTTAAAAAAAAATTACACTGAATATGGCAATGAATAATCTACAATCTTTCCAAAATACATCAAACTCTTATTATATTGAATGAACCAAGTAGTTTTTTGGCACTATTTCGCATTAAAATCAACTTTAAAATTACAGTAATTCATGACTTTTCCATTACCCTTTGTTTCCGTTGACTCATAATTTATAATTCCCATGGTCATAAAAAATGTGCAAAGCCAACAAAATTCAAAGGTGAAAAATTCATTAATTTCTTTTCATTCACGGTGATGCTTTTATTAAATGCAAATGTATCTAATGACAAATTTCTCGCACTCACCCATAAAACGATTGTTTGAACAAATAAAATTTTCAGTTTGTTATGGCTGCTAATGCATCCAGTTTACGACTGGAATAGCTGAGCTAGATCAGCACCACCTTCGTGGTATTCCCATTTCAGCCATTCGCTTCGTTTCGCTGCATTTACCCTTTCATTGTGAGAGTCAAAAATCATCTTCAATGCGAGAGCTACTTACACTAAATAACACACACACACACACTCCTGCGAAATCTTATAAGTATTAATTTTTTTTCGCTTTGTAGCTATAAGAAAATCAGGTTTGTTGCTGCAGTCTTTTATTATTTTACCAACCCTAAACAACTTCAGCGGCTGCCAACAAAATGAAACTACATACAATTATTGTGGCCTAAAGCCAGAAGAAGTTGTACTCAGCCGTATTCTAAATCGAATAAGAATAAAATGAAAAGCAGCAAATGCGAAGCAGTGCTAATAAGAGATGAGTGCTAAAGCTTGCAGCTGATAGCAGTGAAGAAAAAGGAGAAAAATAAATGGAGCCACATTTGGGCTAAATGTCAGCCATGGCTGTGGAAGTATTTCGCAGCATAAGCGCACACTCAGTAGATGAATCGCCGCAAATGAACAACTTTAACTTTCGGCTTTCCACTCTTTCTTTGGAGTCGCATTTTAATAGCTCAACTATCTCATTATCTACAGGTATGAGTATAACTAGAGTCTTGAGCATTGCTATTAGATGCAGTTAGATGTTTGTGCATTGCAGCTAGAGGAGCGCATCTCTAATAGAAACAACAGCAACAGTTTTCTGCCATCGTCAACAAGAATTATAACACCAACAACAAAACAAACACCGGAACAAGTTGCATCATGTGGCGCAGAGCTGAGCGCTTTGTGGTTGCGACTACTGCAGCAAAGGCATCAGCTGTGAATGTGCTTGTGGCTATGGTCGTAACTGAGATTGAAATAAACATTCGCCTCCGTCAGAGACGCACAGCGCTATAGAGGCGGCTGAGCCACAACTTGAAGAAAAAGCCGCAGCCATAGAGCCATAAAAAAGACTGTATACCAACAATGGGGCTTTGCGCTGACTTGTTGGTTCGCTGCCTCACTGGCTCAGTGCTCGGCTGCCTGGCTGCCTAGCTGCTTAGTGGCAGCTTAAAAAAACTCTGCCTCTTCTTGGCTTGGTGTTTGCCGCAATCAGTTGTTGTTTGGCGTGCGCGACGGTCAGATATAGTTTTGAACGCGCTTTGTCGAGCTTGCGCAAAAAAACATAGCGTGTGTGTTTCTTGTGGAGGCGAATGTCTGTACGCAAGGCAGACATAGATTAGTTTGAAAGTGTGTGTTTGTGCCTGTATGGATATAAATTCATTATAAGATTTCTTTGTTTTCAGCTCAGAAGCTGTGCTATGAGAAGAAACAGCAGGAAATGCCACAGGCATTAAACTTTCTTTCACAATAATAGTTAACTAATTTAGAAAAGAAAAATAAAACGGGAGTGAGCTAAATAGCAATAGCAGTAGATTCATTTAAGAAATAAGCAAACTAATATTTGAAACGGCAATGCGAAAAAACCCACTCGGCTGCGTTTGCGGTCGAAAATCGATTTAAAGCAGCCTTGGAGTTTGCACAAAATAACATGAAATAAATAATTAGCAGTGCATAAAATATGTATACAACAAAAATAGCATACAGCAAACAAACAAAACAAAACAAAAAAACAACAACAACATGACCAATAAAAATACTTAAGAGTTGTGAAAGACAATCAAAACAACAACAACAACTCCAAGAAATAAACAACCACGCAAAAAGCAAGGAAAAAGGTAAAATTGTATATAACAAAAACATTTTCGATTTAAAATCAGCGGCGACGGCAACGCGGACGACCTTCCCCACCTCCTTTACCCATCAGCCACGCTCAGCCACGCATTAAGCACCAGCAATAAACGGCCTTAGCGATCAGAGATGATAATATGTTAGAGTTGTGGCTAACTGACTGACCGACAGCGCCAGCGCCAGTTGTTGCTATTTTTGTTACGACTGCTGCTTCTGCTGTTGGGCGCAAGCTAGCTCTAATGACTTGCTGACGCTGACGCGACCAAATACCGATGACGGCAAAATTGTTGCTCAAGTTGTTTCATTTTTATTTGTTGCTGTTGTTGTAATCTCGTTGCTGTATTCCTCATTAGCTTTGTTGTTGCTGTGCTGCGATTGCGTTGTTAGCGGATATTTTAATGTAGATATGTATGTACAGTGGAAACGCAGAAAATGAAAAATAAATCAAAAGACTTAAGCTACGAACTTGATCTTTTGTTCTGTACTGCAGCGACAACAGCAGTGTGCCATGCATATATGCATACATACATAGCAAAAAGCAAAAAATACATAGCACCGCTATTGACTCAGCAATCGCAGTCGTAGTCATCGCGGAGGTTAAACGATAACAACAAAGTAAGCTGGGGAATACACAAAAGCGCAAAGCAACAAATGCAAAACGCCAACAGCTATATGTAGATACAAAGCTGAATTCGCCTGCAGTGATTGAATTAATTTTAGCAACAATGTATTCAAGCAGCAGCAGCATAAACAATGTAGCTTTGCTTCTTCTGTGACTGCCGTGCTGCTCTGTTGATGTCGATGCCGCTGTCTCGACACGTTACCCAAATGCATGGACTCCAATGAACTATAATAAGTTTAATGGTTTTTCTCCGTTGGAGTTTCTTTCGCTTCTGCAAACGCCTCTGCCTTTCTTCTTCTGCCTCTTCTTCTTCTCCTTCTTCTTCTTTTCCTTTTTTATTTTTCTTCATCCTTTTAAGCAACTCTTTCGCTACCGCACATCTTAAGTGTCGAGATCTGCTCTTTTACTATCCCCAGCATCATTATGACCGCACGCTGATTACTCTAGCTCGTCGCCTTTAATGCTATATGTATAGCGCTACGTTTTCAACAAACCGGTACTGGGTAATTACCTACACCGGGAGGGTGTGGCAGTATGCCAAGATTTTGCGGCAAGCAAATCCATGGAAGCAATGAAGTTGAAAAAGAATAGACAAACGATTTTTCTATAACTTCAACTCGTATCAAGTGAATTTAGTGGAAGATGTTTGAAGCCGCTTGCTTTAAAAGTATGTAAAAACTGTGCGGAAGTTAAGCTGAGTGTGCTAGGAGCGTGCGTTTCAGCACATAAATAATAGCCCAATAACTGCCAATCTAAGTTGTAATCAACTAACGCTGAAGACGTTTAAAAGTGATGTGGCCATTTTGAAATAAAACTCTTCAACTTGTCTTAAGAGTGATTAGTTGATGGCGAAAATGCAGCTTGTGTACGTAAGAGCTGTTGAGAGCAATTTAACTGTATTACCGTTGGAACAAATTTGCAACATGAAGAAAAAAACGTCAATGAAGAAAAAACTTATAATGGAGCTCAAACCGATTTTTTTTGCGTAAGAACGTATTTATACGAGTATTAGACCGCATCAGAAAAAAGGGGGGAAATAAAACGTTATTTGGAACAACTTCTATAAGAGTGTCATAGGTATGTAAATACTTTTTCAATTGGTACTCTGTGCTTATTGACGTTTTTCTGATAACTTTTTTTTTATTTTATGACGCATGATATACCAAGTGTCGAAATATCTGAGAGTAATCCTGAGTAAAAGACTAAATTGGAACTGATAACATTAGTCGACAAATTGTGACGTAATCGCGTTAACCTAACAAAAAAAATGTTTACTAAGCCAATTTTGGGTCGCTGAACATGAAAACAATACCTATTCTTTTTTTTCAAAGAAGCGTTTTCGAGATTTTTTCGAAAAACGTGTTTTTTTGTTACGTTTCGCAGTTATTTGTCAAAATCTTTTGAAAACATTATCTAATTGACGCAAGCAACCTACTGTTCGAAAGGTATTGATGCGCCCTTTGCAAAATTATATAAAAAGTGAAATTTTCTATCATTTTTGAAAATTACACATCTGTAAATGCTTACTTTTAATACCAAAAATTTTAACTTTTTTTTTCAAATTTGGTTAAAAGATAAATGATTGCAGTGAATTTTAAGTCTACGATCATTGAAATCGGATAAGAAAGATATAGATGTTATGGAGCACTGAGTAAAAATTCTAACTTTGTATTTTTCACAAAATCACACTTTTGGTCGAAAAAAAGCTTTTCCCCTTGAATTTGTTCGTATGTGTTGGGTGGAGTCTTCTCGAATTTGCATCCAGCAGTAAGAAAAAATAAAAAGAAAAATAAAAAAATTAAAAAAAATTAAAAAAATTCACTTTCCCACCAAAAGTGTGATTTTGTGAAAAATACAGAGTTAGAATTTTTACTCAGTGCTGCATAAAATCTACATTTCTTATCCGATTTGAATGATCTTGGACTCAAAATTTACTGCAATGATTTATCTTTTATACAAATTTGAAAAAAAAAATTAAAACACAATTTTTGTTATCAAAAATAAGCATCTAAAAATGTGTACTTTTCAAAAATTATAGAAAATTACACTTTTTTCGATTTTTGTCGCTAGTAACAATAATAATTTTTATTTAGATCTACACGAGATATATATTTTTGCAAAGGGAAAAGGACCTTTTGAACAGTAGGTTGCTTGCGTAGATTAGATAATGTTTTCAAAAGATACTGACAAATAACTGCGAAAGGTACCAAAAAACACGTTTTTCGAAAAAATCTCGAAAACGATTCTTCGAAAAAAAAAAATGTGGGTTTTGTTTTCATATTCAGCGACCCAAAGTGAGCCTAGAAAACACTTTTTTAAAAAGGTTAATTTTTCGTGTAAACTAGTGTAATTTATGATTTTCGATAACTTGTTTATAATGATAAAACCGATTATCACCTCTGCACTTGCACAAAGGGGAAGCTCTTCTAATTGACTGAAAGCGAAAAAAGGAGGTTCTGGCATCTCTCTGAAAAAACTTCGCAGCTTACTCTACTATATCGTTGATACAAGAGCCAAGTACAATGAAGAGCAGAAATCGTTGGTGTCCTAACTCATTCCTGAATAGTTTTCTTGTCAAAACCACATACGCTATGCAACGAATTCATTATTTTATAAACATAACAAGTTCATAGTCCCTGAAAAGTACTCGTGAAGACAGACAATAACAACGGGTGGCTAAAACTTCAAAGTTTGGCATACCAATCGTGATGTCTGCAGTACTGAAGCATGCGCATGTGGACATAAATAGGTTCTAGTAAAATGTACCTAATGTTATTGGCGAAAATATTTGCAATTGAAAACTGAGCACGCAAATGTCTTCATAGAATAATTAAATAAAAGTCATTTCAGAAAGTCAGATAGTGCTAAAAACTCTAGACTCATATGAAACAATATCAGAGCTTTGAACGACTAAGGCTTGCATAACAAGGTAACCAAGTGAGCACCAGATATGAGAAGCTTTTTCATGGCAGAAATACACTCGGAGGTTTGCCATTGCCTGCCGAGGGACGACCGCTGTTAAGAAAAAAGCTTTTTTTCTATAATTTTTTTTTTGCGCTATTGCTCGGACCAGGGCTTGAACCCAGGCCTCACGGAGTGGCAGTGCGCACTTCTAACCACTACACCACATCAGCCACAATTACAAATATTATTCTTGCAATATTGACTTTATGTAGAGACGTTCTGCAGATTTTGGTGGCTAGTGGTGAAAACCTTAGAGATATTGTCTGAAAATTGACAAAGCGCCTTGTTTGCCTTATAAAAAGCCTAAAGGTTAAAAGTGAGTTTTACAGGATTAGTGCAATAGATCTACTTGTATATATCGAGCACTGCAGTGTGAATGTCGTGTATGTAGACAATATTGCAACTTCAAATATCTACTTACTGACAAGTACTTTGAGAAGTTATACAGTAACACATCTTTAAGTAGTAAAGGATAGAACGGCATCCTAAACATTTTGATACAGTAGCACTTTCATGCCAGTTATATGGACCCTTTTAATCCTTATAAAAGCAGCAAACAATTCTAAATTCATCTACAAGTGTAGCATGAGGAATTCCAATCCTACCACATCTCGTTTCCTTGCTCCAGCAGCTGAAAGTGAACCGCGAAAACGTTATGTTTGCAGTCGACGAGAGATTTTCTGCCTTAAGAGCCGCCTGTTAGACCAAGCATTCCTGCTTTTGAGCACCGTATTTGTAAGTCCAATCACTGTGCCTTCTCTACAATGCCTGGCGCTGTTCATACATACTACATTTACCATCACTTTGCGTCTTTATAATGTTGGGAGGCTTTAAAGGCCACCTGAAGGCTAAAAATAAATGAGTTTGGGTATAACACTGGGTATCGTGAGGTGGAAATTAATGGTGGCAGACATCTTCAATGTTTTACTACGCCACTATTATGTTTGCTGAAAACATTCTGCAATTTATAGTTCTCTGAAGCTGACTGACCCTGGACTTACACATTGTCGAGTCTTTACTGATGGCTTCAAAAAAACGAATACTGAGCCATGCAAGCAGAGCTATTTGAAATGCCCAACGACTTGAACTGCGTGGTGGTAAACAGAAGGAGAGGTTAGGGTTCACGTGTCTACAATGGCATTGAAGGCATTGGCCACTAAAACTATTTCGACGATGTAAGTCCCCACTAAATTATGTTGGGAAACATGACGTAGATACTTATTTTATTCTGAGTGATGGGTCACACCTTGCTTGGCAAGTAGACATAAGGCCTTGCAAGTAAAAATTTTCTAGCAGGAATTTGCAGGTGCAAGGGAAGATTCGATGAAAAAAACGAAATCAGTGAAAAGAAAATATAGATGAAAAATTTTAATATAATGTAAGTTTTTTAATCTTTATGACGATGGGAAATATTCCCAACTAAAAGGAAAATTGCGCTACAAAGCTTAACCATCAGAAAGTGTCAAAATGGCGTAAGCTGCAAGTTTTTATTGGTTTTGCGTTCAAAAACTTTTGCTGATAATTTTACCTTCCTCTCAATTTACTGGAAATGTTGTTGAAGAAAGCTATAATATTCCCACCTTCGACCATCGAAGCCGCTGTCAGAGACTGCAATAATTGAAAGGCGTCGAGGGGCCGTATCACAGTGAGGAAAACTTGAAAATTATGCTTCAAAATGCTTTGCAGGTCGCAATTTTCATCTGATTTAAATAATTTTTTCTTTACATTAAAGCTTATGAGATTTGGAAAAGTTTTATTGAGCCCGATTTTTGTATTTTTGTTTGTTTAAATAAAATGTTTAGTGCAAAGTGCGGATAAAGTAGAAATTTCTAAGAAAATCCTTTCTCCTGTTCCTGTTAATGAATGTTACATAATAAAAGCTAGTTGGAAACAATTATAAGGTTCCCCCGAAAAGAAAAAAAAATTGCACGAGAAAAAGTTTAAATGTTATTAAAAGTGTGCTCGAAATGGTTTTTAATAATAAAAATCAATGCGAATTCTTAGCCACTTGAAACGTGCACTCAATGGGCTGTGAAACTGCATGCCTAGTTTTTATAAAATTTCAAACAAAAATTTTCTTAATTTTGGTGAAAATTTTTTTATAACATTTTGAACTTTTCTTGTGCAATTTCTTTTTTGTTTTGGTCCCGAGCCCAAAGCCCATTCCAATTCTGGGAGGGGTTGCATACCGAGAAACTTGTTCCAATACAGACACTAACTTGAAGGGCCTTCTTGTAGAGAGAACCAATTTGTTTGTTTTTTTTTCTATGACAATAAAAGCAATGCGAAAAATTAACATGTAGATGACACCAAGCCGAAACCGATATGTATCCAAAACAAACTTACCAGGCAAAATATCATACATGCTTGAATTGATGCTTAAACCCAATTTTCAACACAAACACCTCAGAGAGTGTCTTTCGTCAAATCATTCTTTAAATTTCGTAAAACTATTTAATATTGGACTCATTGCTATGTAATCAGATGCCATTATTTAGCGGCTCTGATGATATAATGCCATCTTGATTGCACAAAACATTGAGCCGACCAAAAGTAAATAGCACAAAATCGTTACCACTTTTTTAAACTTACCTAAAATTGTATACAATTGAATGTGTAATGCCTTAAAATGCTTTCTACCACAATGATTATTTACCAAAATAATTTGAATGCATACCTATGTCCATACGTACGTAACGTAAAAAAATTTGAGAGGCATTACAACTTTTTAAAACACCTTCAGGTGAATTTCAATTAAAATTCTTAGAAATGCATGCCTTGGTATGCGCACCACTATGTACGTGAGCTGCGTATGTATTTACCACACAAATCTACGATGCATCAACTAATGCCGAGCTCGATTACGTTGCTAAAGAACATGTCTGGCATATAAAAGTAAATACATAAATACATAGACGGAGGCATGCAATAATCAATGCATATAGTATGCAATAAGGCCTATCGAAAGAACCGCCCAATCCGCGGTTACGTGTGCTTGCAGAAAACCAGTCGAAGAATGCCTCCTAGCGGCGGCCGCCAGAACAAAATCCGCAATTCGAGTTAACGCCCAGCCTACACCGGCGATTACGTTTACTGCTTGCATGGTAAGCAGTTGGGTTGCATGCAAATGCGAGTACCTACATACAT
>JAPVRG010236207.1:0-21961 GCA_029783565.1 Rhagoletis cerasi
TTATTACTTGGGCTCTTCAAAATGTTCGGTTCGGCTTCGGTTCGGCTTCGGCCGAAATTGGCCGAAGTTCGGTTCGGTTCGGTTCGGCCTTAAAAATCGAGGTTCGGTCGTTCTCTAATAACGAGTAAAGTCAAAAAAAAAGGCCACTCTAATATGCACACACATATGTGCATACATACATACATACCTACATATGTATATACAGTGGAAGCTCTTTCAAACGGACGCTCTCATAAACGGACATCTCGCTTAACCGGGCGATTTTGATGGTCCATTAACAGGACGATCCCATGTACGGACGACGCAAAATTATAGTTTTTTATGTACCTGGAGCTCTATTAAGCGGACGCGAATCTCTGTTTACCGGACAGTTAAACTCTTGACGGACAGCTTTTGCCCACTGTGCGACAATTTCCTGAGAATTCGAAACCATATAAACTCGAATAAATAATTCGGGGAATCCCTTCGAACTCAAATACATAATAATTAGAAAAAAATTTAGATGTCGACCAATTTTTGCAAAAACAAACCTTACCATGCAGCTTGGTTATAGACCAGAAGATATCTATAATGCTGATGAAACCGAACTTTTTTACCGCGCTCTTCCGCAAAAGACCTAGACTTTTAAGAGAGAAACTTGTGTAAGTGGAAAACTAGCCCAAGAACGGCTAACAATTCTATTTTGTGTAAGCATGGCTGGTGAAAAGCAGCAGATGCTAGTCATTGATAAAGCTGCCAACCCTCGTGCTTTTAAAAACATAAATGTGAAGGATTTGTCAGCTATTTGGAGAACGAATCGAAAGTCTTGGATGACTCCGGCTCCACCAATTCGATAGAAAAATGATAAAAGAGAATAGAATAAGGTTTTGTTATTTTTAGATAACGCCACTTCACACTCCAGAGACCTAATACTAGAAAATGTCAAGTTAATATTTTTGCCACCTAACACATCTCAGTTTGTCAACCACTTGATCAAGGAATAATCCAGAACTTTAAATTGCATTACCGCAACTCTCTATTGAAAAAGTTTTGTCTGAAATTGAAAGTTCAAAAATGCCACAGAACTTGCAAAATCAATAAATGTGTTGGAAAAAAGTTAAAACTGAAAGAATAAAAAACTGCTTTCGCAAAGCGGGTTTTGTTAAAACTGGGTGATCGTCCAGTGACTCTGAAGATGATTTGCTATTAGCTCAAATAAGGCAAAGTTTCTTTGATCCAGAAATCATTTCCCCTGCTGAAGAAATATTACAAGTGAATAAAGCAAGATTGCCTACATTCATCGACTTTGACAATAATGTATGCACCGAGACAGAGTCTATTGAACCCGAAATCAGTGAAGCACTAATGATGAAAGTAGCAACTCAGAATGGGAAGAGGAGGTAGACAATGGGCCTTATGCATAAAAATTGAGCTTAAGCTCAGACTCAGTTTTGCACTGATGAAGTGAGCTCAAACTCAAGAATTTGCACTGAAAATCGAGCCTGAGCTTAAGCTCACTTTTTACGCATAATGCCCAATGTCATTGAAGGTATTCAAACCCATGGTGAGGCTATAGTGCCATTAAAAAAACTTATCACAATTCGAAAGAAATCACTACGAGGTCTTTGAGCAACTTAAAAATATTGAACCAGTTTTCCAATTTGAACTTCTAAAACAACAAGAAGCTAATAAACAAACAAAAATTACAAATTTTTTTAAAAATAATTAATTATTCAGTACAAAATTGTATACGTAAATATGTTCATATGTATTTATTTAAACATTAATCAATAAAATATGTTCTTTATTTTAATTTTCTTTGTTCTTATGTAATTATGTGCGTACGTTTTAATTTTTGTTAAGAACTATCTATTAAGCGGGCGGTTCCATTAACCGGACGGAGATGCTGGTCACATCAGTGTCCGTTCATGGGAGATTGCACTGTATATATGTATGTTTGTAATAAATGTAAAGCAGTTATAGAAGCCTCAACGTTGCCTTTTCTGGTGGTACATATCAGCTACGTTGCTTTATAATTTTTTTTTATGAAATACTTGTAAAACAACCTGTAGAGAAATGGATTATGTATTTATTCTACAGACCCTAATTATTTACTACCCTATTGATTTTCACTGAAAAAAGTTAAAAAGCGTCATTTTACACCGATATATTGTGCCAATATACATAATAATAATATAATAATATTTGGCGCTTGCACTTTTTGCTAAGTATTTGGCCGAGCTTTTCCTCCAATTTGGGTTGTGCGTCCTGATGTTATAACAGAAATGGAGGTACCTACAATTTTACGCCGCCTTCGCTTTTTCAAGACAGAAATACACTCGGAGGTTAGCCATTGCTTGCCGAGGGGCGACCGCTGTTAGAAAAACTTTTTCTAATTTAGATGTTGCTCAGACCAGGGATCGAACCCAGGCCCTACGGAGAAGGTAGTCCGCTCCTCTAATCACTCAGTCACAGCGGCCTCCAATATACATACATACATAAGTAAAATGTGACGATAAGCGTGATTTTACCGTTTTAAGCGATTGCTGTGAGTATTTAAATTTGAATACGCGTGTGGCGTTTGAGCACTGCCGCTAGCGCGTCGTTAACAACATGAATTTAGAATAGGCTAGAACCAGATGTTGTTTTTAATTTAAATTTACAAAAATAAAATTTTATAGTTGTTTGAATAATGCAAAATAAATTATGACTAAGCACAAAAAATAGTAAATAGGTATACAAGAAGAAAAAAGACAATTTCTTGGAATGAAAAGCACGAGTATCACATTTAATGCTACACATTAGTTTTAGTGGAAATGTAAGTTTGTTTACTTTTATTCATTTTCTATTTATTTATAGCAGTTAAATATGTAGTTTAAAGAAAATACATACCGTCTATAGTTGCGCAGTTGTATATTTGATGGAGCATTTTTAATTTATTTACTCTACCGGATCTAAATTTTATAGATATATAAAACTGCACTAGTTAGTCCTCACCCGCTTCGATAAGTAAATGAAACTTTGCGTGTTACATTACAATTACCTGATTCCCATAATTGAAGTTGAATTTAATGTTTCAATTAGGCGGCAACCCTGCTATATGTATACATGTATGTAGTTTAGAAATAAAGTCTTTTGAAAACCTTTTCGATTGATACCCATATTTTAGTAATTTATTTAACTACTTACAGGTCTATTCTGCGTTGGTACCAAAAATTTTGTTGCCGGTAAATAAAGTTCCTGACAATTTTTAAGCCGTTTACGCATTCTGCACACTTTTGTAGCCGGTAAGTTTTGTCTTCATCTCATAAGCAGGTAACAAAATATTGCGCCGTGAAATATGCAACACCAGAAGTTCTAACAAAATTTCCCGGTTACAAAACGTTCGGTAATGTGCAGTTAAGACCTATTAATCAAATAATTTGAATTGTATTTAATTATCAAACGTTATAGCGTCATCTAAAGGAGAATAGGCAATCAATAGTTTTAAGCCCTACAAATCTCCGGGATAAGTCTGACCTCATTCCTCCTAAAAAACGCTGGAAAAACTTCTTGACACTCACATCAGGGACACTCTCTCGCCTAGCATCTTGGCCAAGGCACAACATGCGTACACTAAGGGCAAGTCCACAGAGACGGCGCTACACTGGTGTATCCCTAAACATTTCCACGGACGGCTCTAAAATGGTAACGGGAGTGGGTGCCGGAGCATACTGCCGGGAACTGATGCCAATTAAGGCAGTTACCTCATATAGTATTTTATCGAAAAACGGAAGCCATTGACAGGCCGCAAACAGAAGGCTGCCTATATATTGGGTACCCGGTGACAAAGGAATAGAGGGTAATGAAATAACAGATGAGACTGCCAAGAGCGCCACCAGTGTTACTCTCGAACAGACAAACTACATTCATAGACCACTTCAACACTTGTCACACGAAATTGACGACAGTATGTTTAGGCTTGGGAGCCTATGAGTTCGAGAAGTTAGAAGACATCTCAAAAGTAGAGCTGAAATTACTACTGAAATTCACAAAGTGTTGACATCCTTTGTGATGTATACTTTAAAGCCTAAAATCTAACTTCAACTGGCAACGCTAATCGATCTATGTGTGGCTCAACGCCGACCAGATTAGCCTAACCTAATCTAACCTAATTATAGAACAGGTGGCAACCCTCTTAAAACACCTAAAAAATATATATGTATTTTAAAATTTTATATAACTTGTGTATAATTTAATTAAATACGACTTTTCAAACAGGTGGCAACCCTCTTAAAAATATTTTCGAACCACGATCTTCTTAGACCTCGCCCGTCTGACACTCATATTGTGATACATATTTCAATTAAAAACTCCCTTAATTTTTTCAACATGTGGCAACACTCTTACATACGAGTATAGTTTAGAAATAAAGCCTTATCAAAACCATTCCGATTGATATCCATACTGTAATAATTTATTTAACTTAATTGAATTTAATTTTTTAACAGGTGGCAACCCTTTTCATGTGCCAACCTAAATATATACCTTTTACTCGCCGAGACGAACACGTAGGTATGCGTGTTTTTACAATCGAACGATAGCAACATGAAGTTTACTGGTAACAAACTTTAAGCAACTTTATTTTATTGCACATCTTCATCAAAAGAGGCACAAACCAAAAAAATTTAGGTCGATTTTTTTCTTTCATTCATTTTTTTGCATAAGTCAACTCGTAGGATTTATCTCTATTTAATTTTTTATCTTCATGATTATATTCTGTAATTAGAAAACTACTCTTATACCTGTTATTGTATTAATTCCGTTGAATCTGTACGATCCGCAAGCAGTGCTATTTTCCGGATCTGATTTTTGAGTTGTGCCTTTTTTGAAGGGGGTGAGCGGCTTGACCGATTTCGGTGGAATTTTTGATTTTGATCTATTGAGATATTTGCAAATTTGGTATTTATATTGAGTAGATTATAAAAATCAAAATGTCTGCAAAAAAAATTTTCCGATAGGTGGTGCTTGAGTAAATATATTTGTAAATGCCGTATTTGTTTTTCTATCAGCCCCACTATCATAAAACGAGTTGTTTTATATTGGAGTACAAAAGTAGGTAGCAGAGTAAGGGGAAAGGCCATGTGGAGAAGGATTTGGACAGAAAAGAAATGACTGGCATGCTTTTTGAACTCTGCCAAAATCGCTTGGGCAGTTACAGTGCCAAAAAGAAATAAAAAGAAGCTAGATATGAGGTGGAACATCCACTACTGACCCTGGTCCCATTGCTTTTCTTTAAGAACTAGTCTTATATTTTCACTTATATCATCGAATAAGAAAATAAGGCAGCATTAAATGGTTTTAAGGATCAGGCTTGCTCTTGCGAGCACGAAGATAGAAATCTAGTAACCCAGAAAATGATTGACAGGAACCTACTTAAAATCTTTCAAATGACGACACCAGTGGCACGCTTGATGAAGAAGAATTCGGACTAATGTATAGGGACGATGCTCTCGTCTCTCCACGCGATAAAGATGAGGTGAGAACGCTAATAATGTGGCTCAACTAAGCCCATGAAGCTGATGCTATACTCAGTGTACTTTGCCCATTCCACAAGAAGGAAGATCCCGCTGAAGTGTTCTTATTTAAATGAAGCGAGGTGTATGAATAAAAATACCAAATTATTGGGAATATAAGCTCCAAATAAATAAAAAATTACTTCGATAAAGCCTATGAAAGCATAATTAATTATTCAATGTAAACAGGTAAAATATAATTCAGTTTAAAAGTTTATGCTAATTTTTAGTTGTAACGAAAGCAGAACCAGCTACTTAAGAGTAACCCTTTCCGTTACAAGCAAAGCAAAATAAAACGAAATGATAATCGGGAAGCATGAGTATCCAACACTCATTCGCATAAAATTCCCAAAACTATAAGTGTATATGCATATGTGCGTGACTGCGAAATATAAGCATTTTGAACACAACAGGTTCGATATCCATACATAAATAAGAATATATTGGCCAATATTAACGCCAATTGTAATACATATTTACGCAACTATCCGCAGCTTAAAGTTCTCGGCACATCTCCGCAATCATTGCCATTGTAACTGTCGTAGCATGCGGTACAAGCTTTCCTGAGTTTTTAATAAAGCCACTAGTGGTTAAAAGAGTGGACTCTTTTCTTTATTAAAAAAGTAAAAGGAAGTTAAAAAAACGTGTGTATAGAGAAATGTGTTAAAAAAGTTTGTAAAAATTGTGAAAATTCTGATTAAAAAAAGTAGTGAAATTTAGTATTTTGTGTTGAGAATAGGAAAAAACTTAATTTTGGAATACCAAGCATACATACTGAAACATTGGCTTTTTTATTAAAAAGATTGCTTGACACACAACAATGTTTTACAAAATTATGCTGTGGCTATTTGCTGTTGCGACTTACTTCGCTGGCCCTGCAAGAAGTTATGAAATGAATAGTAAGTTGTGTGAAAAATTAAATACATAAAAATAACGCACAGGATTACTTGGGAATTTTTAAACGTTGGCAAAAAGAAAATGTCTGCTATATATGCAACATATATTTTTTTAATAAAAACTTGTTATAAATACATAAATTTGTTTGAAGAGAAACGTGTGTTCTTAAACGCTTTAAATGTATACATATTTAAATCATATTAAGAATTATTATATCCTTTTGCATTATGCGTAAAGCTATTCCTAATAAAATAAATTAAAACCAAAACTGCAACAAAACCTCAACAAGTGAAGCCCTACACAGCAAGTTCGTATCTTAAGTCTTTCGTTAGCCCGCTTCAGGAGTTTTAATAAATTTCAACAACCAACAAATACCAACAAGAGCAGACACAAGCACAATAATACAGAAGTGAACTGAGAAATTAACTATACAAAATTGCCATTTCAATTCCATGGTCCAACCACACAGAACGCGATATTTCTAGAAATTCGAAGGGAGTATAAAAGTTTGTGTATGTGTGTTCATTTAACGGGTCCTGTGTAAAGAAATCGAAAGCTGAACTTGAACTTGTTTACCATTCACTTTTAATGCAGCCAATTGAATTCAATCATATGAAAGAAGCAAAGAGAACAGAAAAAAATGTAAACTAAAGATTGTTGACTTGAAAACCTGTGCCTTATTGAAGCGATAAATTTAACGGAAATGCAATTTTAATAGCGATGAATCAGTGGTAATAAGGAAGAAGAACAGAAGCAAGAAAAATTGGAGGCATGTGCATGTATGCATATATGTTCATTAAGGTGAAGTGAAATCACTTTGGCATACCTGTGATCTTTTTAAAAAAGTGTTTTTTATACTAATTTGAGGTTGCAGAGCACGAGTTGGTATCCATTTATTTTTCCAAAGATCGTTTTTCGGGATTACTACTGGCAATAACTTTGAAAGACACCGAAAACAGAATTTTCGCATATATGTATCTCGAAAACTGTTTTTTGGAAAAATAGATGGCTATTAAATTCGTGTTCTAAAACACACCATCTAAAAAAGTCGCTTAAAAAACTGTAAATATAGTTTTGTCCGCTTTTTCAAAACTTAATCCTGCCGGGGCACCTCTAAATATGCGATGAGGCAAATCATATTTTGCACCCTTATTTCTGGGCTAGAAAGGCAGCTTTCTGTGGATATGCTGAAGCGATTTCCAAAAAACAACTTGATTTCACTCCACCCTAATGTTCATATACTTGAAGAAAACAAAATACTTATGTTTTGAAGGAAAATATAAAATCATTGCATGTAGCCTTCCTGGCCAAAAGGTTATCTGGTTATATGATCTACATAAAAAAATTAAAGGACTAAATGCAGAAGGACCTGTCTGCACTCGGGATGAACAACTGGCGCAAATTCGCAAAGGAAAGAAGGCAATTGGCTTAGTTTTTTGGTCTCGGCCCAAATCGTAGTGCCGAATAAGAAGAAGTTATCCCGAAACACCGAAAAGTTACGGAAAAAATTCCGAAAGATCCCGAAAAATTTAACACGAAGTTTCCCAAAAAGTGCTGCAAAAATAAAAAAGTTCAAAGTTCTTAAAAAACCCCGAAAAATAAAACACGAAGAGCCTCGAAAAAATTCGGAGAAAACCTTAGAAAGTTTCGAAAAATCTCGAAGACTAGGAAGCATTTCGTTATATTGCTAACTCCTAAAATAAAAAAGCAAAAATTACCGATTACTGTTTCTTTTGCAGAACCGTTTAGTATTTATATATCTACTAAATACTTTAACTATTTAGTTTTTAGCATCTCTTAAATACTTTTTTAATTCAATTTACTTGAGTATAAACCAACTCCTAAATTTGACAATATGGATTCCGTATTATTTGTTAGTGTAATTTTTTACTTATATACGGCTAACGGCACCTTGTATTATTGCACCATGGAATGGCCTTATTCATAAAAAATAAAATAGGTTTAAAGAATTCTATAAAGTGACATTTTCATAAAAATTTTCGATTTATAAAGCACTTAAAGTCTTCTTTATTTTTTATGAATTTGGGTGTAGGAATGTGGGTATTTAGCATCCAAACAGGTACTTTAAATACAAACGTATTTGAGTATTCGGCGTCCGGATAGAGGTCCTAAGTCGTAGAGACCTCTTAACTGCAGATCGTTTCTGTCGCCGCGCTGCCTAGAGGTTCGATCGGACTTCTCCCATTATGTGTGTGTGCATCTGTTTATACTTGTAAATTAGAGATGGAAAAACAATCGATGGCAAATCGATAGTATGGATATTTTTTAAAAATAAAATATTGAATTAATTAATATATGAAATATTGAATAATTAATAAATGAAATTGTTAACTGTTTAAACATGGAAGACTAAAATAGTGTTGTTGTGAGAAGATTCGGCCCTAGATCTGCCGATGTTGGATGCGATTGGTGATACATAAAATAAGTATCTCTCTATGGTTGGGTAGGGGAGAGTAGAGAAGCGGGTGCCATGGCTTCTCGGGTTTGGTCATTTTACACGTCCGTCCGTATAATTCATTGTCTGTAATTCACTGTTGTCTGTTATTTTTTTTTTATATGCATGAATATTTTTTGTGTAATGGTTGGGTGGCTGCACAAAGTAGTGAGCACGGCCCACCCCAATCCGACGAGCGAAACACCAGGAGAAAGCTAGCATGCACGGTCCATCTACAGGCAGTTCCAATCTGATTGATACGACTATTACAAGAATGAGTTATGACATAATTTTTAACGGGATATCTGACAAAAAAGCTGCAGCTAACTTTACAGTCAACTTTATTTTGACTATGACTACGGGCCAATCACTTTAATCATATTTTAAGCTAGTTTAAAAAGTTAAATTAAATCAAATTAGGGAACTTCCAATTCTCCTTAAATGGAATCGCTATATCTATAAATTATTTTAAACTTTATAGTTATGTTGTAATAAAACCATGTTTTTAGTTTTTAACTATAATTTTATTCTTAAGTATTTACAGCGGTAAAATACAATCACAAAACGAGCTTATATGATAAGATCGTACTTTTAATCGTTCGCAATAAAATTTTTCGACACCCTGCTTTTTAGCTACATTTTTTTCCTAACATGCTAAATTTGACGTTAACAAACACAATTTTCAATATATTTCAATTTAAGTAGGTAATACACACATGTATTTTGAATATTAACCAAATCGGAGCACATATGCCGATTTTTCAATTGTATAAACGCACGCACCACCTAACGGCAAAATTTTTCGTGCAGTTACTTCTTTTAATGTGAACCTAATGGGAGCATAAATTCGGGTTTTCCAAACACCTCGACTCCTGCGCCACCTATCGATAAATTTTGTTGTTGAGTTATTCCTTTTCATATAAGTAATATACATTCCAAATATGAACCAAATCAGACTATAAATACGGGTTTTACAAATATCTCGACTCCTGCGCCACCTAGCGGATTAATTCATCTTTCATATTGCGCGCTTCCACTCCGCAGGCCTGGGTTCAAGCCGTGGTCAGAGCAACGTCGCACAAAAAAATGTAGAAAAAAGGTTTTTTTCTTAACAGCGGTCACCCCTCCCTACAAGAAAAGTGTGATGGAAACTAATACATACACATGATTCTTACTAATACATTTGCAAACATTTGCGTTGGTTAAAATGAGACAGTAGGAAAATACCATAAGTTAGAGGAAGACGAAAGATCACATGTACATAAATGTTTACATCACTTTTTTCATATTGGTTTTAAAAACTTGATAGAAGTACTTGATTGAGATCTCCATCACCAATGAGTATCACATGATCGATCAAATGACTATCACTGTTCTTGTAGGGCTCGGCAGGCAATGGCAAACCTCCGAGGGTACCTTTGCCATGAAAAAGCTTCTCACAAAAATACAATCGCCGTTCGGAGTCGGCGTAAAACTGTAGGTCCCTCCCCTTTGTGTGAATATCAAGGCGCACACAAATCGGAGGAGAGGCTCGGCCAAACACTAACATATGTGTAATCGCCAATCTATTATTATTATTATATTGCATTGTCATGTGGTTCTGAGCTAAGTTTGGAATTTCAAGTCTGTAGCTCATAGGGAAGATTGTTAAATATTTATTGCAAAATTCCAGGACATATATACATACATACATACAAGTGAAGTTAAATAAAAGCTTGTAAAATCTTTTGTATTCCATCTTCTTAGCTTCTGTTACTAATAAAGTGCGCTGAAAAATAAGATTTTGAATTTACTCGTTTATTAATAGAATTTGATAGTAAATGTGCCATCTGTTGAACTCTTTGCAAGCTGAGCAGATGCGACCTGGTTTTAACCACCTCTTAACAAACCAACTCACTAAAGGATTTCAAATTATAGAAAAAGTATTTATGTAATTCTAAAAAAAGTGAAAACTTTGTTTAACTTTCAGTTGAAAACTAAGAAAGTGTACACATACTACGATTGAACTTTAGTGAGATCTTACACGTGTGCTTATGTAAAAAATTTCAATTTTGCAATACCTTTGACAAATCCAAATCATAATCAAGTTCGAGCATTGAGCATGAAATAATATGAAATGACTTTTAAGAGTTTAAAAAAGTTTTAGGGTAGTTTGATTGATGCCCAATGAAAGTTAAAACCTTAACATTGTTCTACTGTATAATCAATTATGTATTTTAATGTTGCTAGAATTTAATTACGTTAATAGATACATATTCGTGTAAATAAGGGCAGAGTAAAATATCAAAAAAAACTAGTTTCGCTAAGTGTTATTACTAGTCAATAAGTATTATTAATATTTGTATTATAATATCTACATACATATGTAGATTTTTGCTATTCTTAATATTGTTTTTCTTGTTGACACCGTTAAAGCTTAGTATTAAATCAATCAATGTTTAGTTAATTGACGTATTTACGCACCATAAATTCTAGCAAACAACAAATTAATACAACTTGCCTTCTCGTTCCTAGTGACTAAATACTTCAGAATGCCAAATCTCTACGACTTTGATGACTATGATCGTTGTTTACAAGAATTCAAACATCTTGAGACATATTGCTTTGTACGCGCCGAGGTGCTGCCGCAAGCAGATTCGGAGGCTTGGCAAGCCATTGCTGAGATATCGAAATACAATAAACATCATTTCGATCATCGGCATTTGTATTATGGGCTATGTTTGCGGTGGTGCAAAGAGGATTTAGCAGCTGCTGGCACAGATGTGGTCAAAGAACTCTATGCTGGATTACTTACGAACAACACAAAGGTATGGGAATCACCAGTGCTTTTTTTCTTTTTTAATTTAAATTTCTTATTTACATTTATTTTTTGTTTGCTTTTGCACCTGTATTTACTTAGATTATGTGTGCCATATATGAATACTCAAACGTTTTTGCTTTTTCTCAACGCACACTCACACAGTTAAAATAGCTTGATACGTCATCTGGCGCATGCTGGTCAGGCGAGAAGAGAATTAGTTGCTGTGCTACCCTTCTAGAATTTGTTTACATGTGTTACTACTTGTTCTGTTCATTTCTAAGTCGAAGTTTTCGTCATTATTTTTTTCGTGTTAATTTGCGCTGTACTTTTTCTTCTTCTTCTTTATTGGCGCTGTAACCGCCTAAGCGATTTTGGCCGAGTCCACAACAGCACGTCAGTCATTTCTCTTCTGTGCCAACTGACGCCAATTGGAAATGCCAAGTAAAGCCAAGTCCTTCTCCACCTGGCCTTTGCAACACAGAGGAGGCCTTCCTCTTCCTCTGTTACCAGCATCGCGACCCGCGTTGAATAATTTCAGAGCAGAAGCGCTTCTGTCTATTCGAACGACATGACCTTCTTGTTAAACCCACTAAACGTGCCTGTCGTTTCTCTTTTATGCTAACTAAATTCCAAGCACAGCAGGCCTTTTTTTCCAAGTGTCGTCACTCAGACATTGTCATTGTCCATACTTCTGCGACACATACCAGTACGGGCAAGATGAAAAACTTATATAGTTGTCTCTGTACGACGAAAGAGGACTTAATTAGTACCTTTTATCTCAATTGTCTACACAGTCTAAAGAAGCACTTGTTTACAAAAGTGATCCTCCGTTCGATTTTTATCTACTTTTGACTCATTTAAGACGATATGACTCATGAACCAGAGTGCCAAGCACTTATGATTCGGTCAATCTTAAACCGAGAACTCAGAACTTGGCTGCGAAACTCGGAAGTATTTTTAAACTAAGATTGTAATTTTCTTAAATTAGGTAAACTGATTTTTTTTAAATCTCGGCATACCAAGTTTTAAGCGAATTCGCAAATTTTTAGATTCGTCATTTCGATAAATACAAATTCAATTAATCTTTATCTCTTGCTCAAGGTTAAGTTTAAGGTGAAATCTATCTATTTTCATTGATATTTTGCTAACAAACTCAGCTTAAGTAACGGCAAACATATAAATGAAAGCAAACAGCACCGTGTTTAAAAATGTGAGTGATTATTCTTATTTGGGCAGACTATTTATGTACTATAATAAACTTTTAGGCAGGTAATTGAGGCATTATTCAAAACTTAAATAGGAGTGGGAACATTTTACGCATAAATAATAAATAATTTGCAGATATTATAGATTTAAACCGTGAATCATTTTGTTAAAATTGTTTGAAGTTTTTTCCTGGCTCCAAATGTGGTTTTTTGCGTTCCCGTATTATTCGTAATCCGTTCCCTCGTCAGTCTCACAAAAGAGAGTAAGTTTGTAGTTTGACAGTTCCACAGGTTTAGTCCAGAAAATACTGGAACAGACTAAATATTTCAATATTTTCCGTTTCTTGGCAATAAGCGAAGGAACTGTTGAAGATATAATTAAACTTCTTCGCAGTGTGCTAGTACCTTTTGTATTGACTATTTAGTAATTAATTTTCTTTTATTTGATTATCTCCATTCAAGAGTTCATCATTCACATATTTTTTATATTTTTGAAGCAACAGGTTTTACGGTCGACATTGATTCCTTCATTGTTGCTTCCGTCATCAAGGTGAATTTGTGTCATCATCACCTTCATGGTTTTGCCGCTTGAGTCATTGCTTTCATAATTTAAGCGTGCTTTGGACATAAGTCATCAGTTCGCCAATAATTTTCTTACCAGAATTCGCCCCAGTCTTAAAACTTTTAGTAACCAAGCTTTCTTATTTTTTGTTTGTTAGGTCCGTTAGAGTAAAAGCTGAAATATTTTAGCTTTCCCCTGTCCCTCCTACGCGTTGGTCGATTAACTTTCTGCGCTATTCCTGTCGGCCAGCATCTCAATTTTTTCACACTCACGTTTTTCGGCTTCTCTTTTCTTTCTTTGTAAAAATGTCGCTCTTCCTTTCTCAACCCCCGGTTGCGCTACCATACGATCTCAGCTTGACCCTACATGCCCCATATTTCGCGGCAGCTTACCATTCCTGGTCGCACCAGTTGTTTTTCCGGGCTTGCCAAAATACGATTAATTTCTCGATGACGGTACGCAGGGAACGTGAAATGTGACCCAATCGCACATCTTGCGGCTGGGTATTGTGATTGCAGATTTTCGGCGTTGAGCTTTACTTTCGTTGTAGAACACGGATTTTTAGCTGGGCAAACGTTCGTGCGATTTTCGACTGCAACAAAATAATGGCCCAAGTCATAATTGGCTCTTCGGACTCTGCATACGCCTAAATCACTGGAAGTGTGCCTTCCGCCTATGACAACATGATCGATCTTGTTTCTCGTTTTTGGACCCGGAGACAGACAAGAAGCTTTGTGGATCTTTATTCTGGAGTTTGGACGCATGAATTTACTTCCCGTTGGCCGAATGGCACCTTCGATGTGCACATTGGCATTAAGGTCGCCAAGCACGATTTTAATATCATGACAGGAACAACGCTCGTAAAAACACTCCAAGTGCTCACGCCGTCCTGCTCTACCGTCGTACCGAGGGCGCGAATGATTGAAATTTTCAAAAATCTCGCTTTGATGTGGATTGTGCCGAGACGTTCGTCGACAAGGATGAACGATAGTACTCGGCGACGAAGTCTCTCTCCCACCACAAATACGACATCGAATTTGCGCTCCTTTACTTGGCATCTTTAGTAGACACCGCAAGGCCCCACGTTTCGTGCCTTTCCCCGTGCATCGCATTTCTTAGATGGTGTTGATGTCAGCCTAAGTCTTACCGAGGACATCAACTTTCCTGGCAGATAAAACATCTTCCTCATTTAAGCGTCCGGACATTCCAGGTGCATGCCTGCAAATTAAAGTCCTTTAAAGCTTCTTCTTGGCAATTTTTAAGTTCATATACATTTATATAGCGAACCGCTTGCTCTAAGACAGACGCCCATTGGCAGCCGCACCTTATGGTTAGCAGACGCCGTAAACTTCAGTATAATCTTAAACAAAATATGTCGGAGTGGCCCCACTAAATCTCCTTTTATTTTTCCCGTGATTCAAACGGGTTTGTTGACGTATTTCGTACATGGGTTGCTCACGTTGCTCAAGTAAACTGTAACTCTATACCCAGAAGCCCCACTATCCCCCTTATTGCGAGCGTCGACTAGAAATAGATAAACGACTACTGAGCGATTGTCGATTGTCGATGGTGTCGATTAGACGTTCAATTAGCGACTGTGAATAGTTTTTAGTCTCTCATCATTTTGCTGCTTTTTTTGAGTAGAAGGATAAGCGATTAAAAACTCTTAACAGTTGCTAATTGAACGACTAATATACATTCACAATGCCATCGACGATCGATAATCGCTCAAAAGTCGTTTATCTACTTCTAGTTGACACTCGCTAAAGGGAGGTAAACTCCATTGTTTGCGCAGTGGTCCAGGTCGAAAATCGTAATAAATCATCGGACGAAAATTTTCGCGAGCTAATTACATTTTCAAGTCACTTTAAATAACAAAAATTATGCAGCTAGCTTGTCGAAATGCTAAAAATATTAAACCTAGCAGAGATATGACATACTCGTATATGGAAAAGCCCTTGTAAGAAACCTGCTTTACGGATATTCATAAAACTGGGGCCCTAAATCAGGATAGTTCCCACGACAGACGAGTTTATGTAGCCAAACTTATATCTGGCCAAGGACGATCACTCCAGCGGCATATTCTAAAACTTGAGGAAATTTCTATTCGCACCACTTTTATATTATGTACTACAAATGCTATTTATTTCATATTGTTGTACCTACGAAATACACTATCCAATATTTTCTTTGTAGCTCAACACATACGTTGGCTTGTTTACTGCCGAGGATTCGAATCGCGAGCAATACAATACTATAATGAATCAATGTATAAATTTAAAATTGGCACAAACGCATGGATTGAAAGCTATTAGTATGATTGAATATTGTGACACAAATCACAAAGTTATCGAAATCGGTGAGTAGTAGCAGACAAAAAGCTGGAGATTATCTTACGCTTATTTTAAATTACCATAGAAAATATCAATAAAATATGTATCTTATCATTATGGCATATTTCGAGTGCAATCACGTAGTACGCAGTGTTTGCGTTTAAAGTTTAATAATATTTTATTGCTTTTAAATGCCTTTAGTTTATCAAATTGAGTAACAAGAGGAAATATTTATATGTATACATAAGTACTTACGCACTGCACTTTTTCATAGATGCATACATATTTTTTAAAATCATAGCAATTGCATTTTACGCAAATAAAAACAAAACAATTTACTTGCTGCTCATAAATATTTGTTTACTGGTTTGCATACAGATGCCTGGAACCTCACCTTCTACGCCACCACTTTTGTGCTGATTTTACTAGTGGCTGGCAGCAGTTTATTTGATTTTTATCTCAAACACAGGCCTAGCGATAAAGACATCTCAAGGGAGGATCATTACAAAAGCTCCGTCAAGGGTATAAGTAAGCATTGATTACACTTATTCGCAATTGAACTTATTTGCCTACAAAACTTTAATTACACTACTGTTTGCCTACAGTCAATCGGATCTGTGTAAGTTTCTCAGTGGTGCGCAATTGGTATCGCCTAAATCAGGAACCAGTTGGCAAATTGGGACGCGATCTACGTTTTCTTGATTGCTTCAAATTTTTCTGCATGTTCTTGGTGGTGTTTGCACACACTAACTGGATACTCTATGAAGGCGCCATAAGCAATCCTCAGGACAATGAGCGTTTGTTGCACACCGTCGCTGGTACCCTACTAATATCGGGTGGTTTGATTACAATCACTTTCTTTGTATTTAGCGGCTTGTTGTTGACCATCAATTGGCTGGCATTAACAAAGATTAAGAATGATTTGAGCACTAAGGAATATTTAGAGGCGTATATTAAATTTAATATATTCCGTTACTTGCGGTGGGTTTCATTTTATTTTATTTATTATAAAATAGTGTGCATGTATTTTTGTTTTTCTTTTATTTCAGTTTGACCATTCCATACGCTTTTGTTATCTTATTAAGTGGCTTATATTTTGATAATCATGGTGGACCACTTTGGCGACATATTGTTGAACGTGAGCAACTTGCTTGTCGCAAAAATTGGTGGGCCAATTTGCTTTATATTAATAACTATTATCGCAACAATGAAAAGGTAAGTGAAGTGCTGCTGCCAAATGGATTTATTTTTACAAGTATTTCATTTTGCTTAACTTAATGTTAAGTTGTGTGACTAATTATTGGTTCAAAGATTAATATTTAAATTTAAGAAAATTTTTGTTCCTTTCCTCTCTTTTCCTCTCTTACAGTGTATGCTTCAGAGTTGGTATTTGGCATCTGATACTTTTTCATTTATGATTTCTTTGCTCGTATTAATGATCGCACACAGGTAAGTCTTTCGTTCGTCTTTATACGTAGACCAGAATTAGTAACTATGCACATATAAAAATTATATTTCTCCGCATAGATATTCCCACATTCGTAACTGGATATTCGGTTGCGTTGGCGGTTTCTTCTTTGTTCTACCAGGATTTATTGCATATTTCGGCAATTATGATCCCTTTTTTGTGCCTTCGCCGCAGTAAGTTAAGAAGTTAACTACCTTATAAACATATGTATATTAATTCTTTATATACATATAATTTAATCACTTGCCACAGAACACAAAAAGACTCCTTCATAGATGATCGCGAATTCAGCGAATTTTATGCGCCATTTCATATGAACTTCGCTTGCTATTTTTGTGGCGTACTTGCTGCTATTGTCTACGATGAAATTTCTAGCAAGCAATTTAAGTTACATAAATCCAAAGTTTTCCAATGTCTTTGGTATGCGCTCATTCCAGTTGGTATTCTATGGCTTTTATCGGCGCATCCTATTTACCAGCATTACTATGAGGAGCAGCCACATTTTTGGAACAGTGTCTATGCTGCCATACAACGCAACAATTGGGCGCTTGGCTTAGCCGTTTTTTTTGTGGGCATAGCTTGCAAAGTGGGAGGTGATTCATACAGATTTTTCAGTCTGATTTCTAGGAACAATTTCTTAATTTTTTTGTGTATTTAATTTTCAGGTTTATTCCGCAAATTCGCTTGTTTGCCGATTTTCCGTATTTTGGGTCGTCTCACCTATGGCGCCTTCGTGATACATATTTTTGTGGCGCGCTTTGTATTGGGCACGTTGAGAACGCCACTTTTCTTTGGCCCAGGCGTTATGGTAAGCGCAATTAATAGTTTTTAAGTCTCATAAAATCACAAAAATTTAATTCCTTTTCTTTTCAGTTCTCTTTTATACTTTCTACCTTGGTAGTTTCTTATTTACTTTCACTGCTTTTAGCCATTCTGCTTGAATTGCCTACATCTGCGTTGCTGAAACTTATGCGTTAAATTTATGACAAAATCAAGACAATTATAACGCTTTTCACATTGCCCAGGGAATATGGGAGTCATGCCCCGTAATTTCGTTTTCAAAGACTTATTGAAAAAATTTTTCAGTACTCAGCGGATGAGTATACAACCTTTTTTAGTTGTTAGTTTTAAGATTAAGATGCTTTTTATTTATAAATACTATTATTAAGTGCATTAAGCGTGTTTGCTTTGTTTTATAAATGATAATAACGGTTCGAACTTAAAACAAGTAAGTATTTTGAAAGACTTAGGTGGGGCATTATTATTTTATTCTACAAATTGAGCGCCTTACGATGGAAATATACATTACGAGTTATGGCTTTTTAATACAGCAACATATACTCTAGATTCTGTATGCCATATCTGATTAATAGCATACAACATAAAGAGTTCTAGTCGGATCGGAATTGGAAAACCCAAGTTATATTTGGCCAAAATCTCCTTGGAGAATTTTCAAGCTATTACAACAATAACAACAACAGTTTTGGCTGTACAGATTCGTTCAAGGCAGAAATGTAAAAAAAAAGCTGCTAAATCCCTTATAAAACCAGTGGAGATCGAATCCACAATCCGCTGATATGCTGCTTATCAATATAGTTGCATACAATGAGCCCCTGCGAAACATTTTTTTAAATATTTTCTATTGAAAAGATGCACTGTAATCAATGTTGTTGTTGTTGTAACCGCACACAAATACCCCAAAGAGTTTTTGGGGAATAATGCGGGAGTGACAGTCCTTGACCAGATATGAATCTGGGTCGTTCCGGTTACGTGACTGTCGTGGGAACGCACTGTAATCAATAAGGGCGGACGCTGGTAGATAGATTGTGGATTTCTTCACGAGCTTATCCGCTTCCTAGCTGATAAGCTAATAACAACAGGTAGAAAATGTACTAAATACATATATGTATGTAGATAAACGCCTGTTACATAAAAAATAGCACATAAAAAATCTATTACTTGAAATGTCACTGCGTAAGGAAATGGCATTAAAAGCCATCATCCCAGTAAAAGCGTTTTCTTTAAAATGTCGACTTACCTTGTACTCACAGTGCAACGATTTTCTTGCCCGTCTTTCTCGCGTAAGCCCATATAAAAGGATTTTAAAGCTTCGGCAGCATCGCCATTGAGTAATGGACGTACATGTTGACGAGCATATGCTGTAAAATAACAAATAGTCTTAGATTACAAAAGAAAACATAAATATGTATATAAAAGTTACATATATACCAATAAACTTCTTCAACAGTATTGGTGGAAGCAAATCCAATTTCTCTTCTTCAAATTCTATATATTTTAATTTTAAACGATCACTCAAATCATAATTATCATCGACCAATTCATCATCGTTTATAGTAATATTCATTGAATTATTTCCTTTTGGTTTCATAGCGAACCGTGTAGCAATCGCAGAACTTTTCTTTATGCCATCATGCATTGCCTTAATGTGTTCTGTTAAAGATGTATCCAAATCTTTATTAGACTTGTCTAATAGCAAAAATATTAAGTGAAATTGCTGCAGCAATGAATTACTCAAACGTGTATTTTCTGTGAGTAGCCGTGAACGATCGTAATGGCCACGCAGTGAATTGGCAGCAGCAATAACGGAAGTGGGTGTCGCAATAGTTGTATGTATATTAGAAAAGGGTAATGAAACCATTTTACATTGCATAATTTGCAATAGAATGTCTTGCTGTGAAGCTAAGCGATCAAGATCATCGATTGCACAATGACCAGTATTGGAAGTAATGAGCGCGCCAGAGTTGACAATGTGATTTGTGCGGCCCTGAAGCACTGTGGTTAATGATTGCATAGAAGACGAACAACGTTTGCCGCTGAGCAACGTACCTATTAAAAGAAAAAGGTATGAAACATTAAAATTAATGCCAAATAATATATGTAGGTACATCTCAAACATTAGAAGCGGTGACCTACCTCTCTGAGAAACTTTTGCACTCATTTCTAGCAAATGTGATTTGCCAATTCCCGGATCACCAACCAACAGCACATTAATCTCTGAATCGTTGTGGATTTGTGAGCCAGCACCACCAAAAAGTGATAGCAACACGCCTGCTTTCACCAACTCTTCACCGTGCAGTTCTGGCGCTACGGAATGTGCTAGAAGCTTAAAACTGTCTGGTTCAGAGTTTATCATTGAAATTGCATCCAAATCACGTTGTGTAAAGTTGTGGCCCAAATGCTTTGCATCTGTTATGGAGACTGCTTTTATATACATTTTACTCGTAGGCATAGCGGAATTCGGATATATATTTTGTTCGTCAATTAATGAACGCATTTTAAGTACACCCGTTATAATTACATCTTGTCCAGATATGAGTGTATCAACTAAATCATATCTTAGCTCGATATCCAAGGTTTGTGGATTTTGACTTTCCGAATCAACAGGCGACTGTAAATGGGTTTCTTGAAGTTGTATTATTTGTAAAGGAGTGATGCGTGTAAAGGGAGAGGATCGTTGCTCTAAAAAATTCTTTTTTGCTATGCATCCTTCGCGCTTGCAGTTGTATGGGCGCGAAGTGTAGAATCCTAAATCAAAAATGTTTAACAATTTACATTAATGCGTCTTTAATACGTTATGATTAAGTATAAGTCAAGATCAATGCTTACCACTCTGCCTTAGCGTTTGCTCCTGCCCACATCGTGAGCACTTGAACGCTATCCAAGAGGCGCTCGCTTCTACTGGTCCTATAGCAGACACAATACCGCGTACTCTGCACATACTATCCACCAGCGACGTATTGACATTAGATATTAGGTTGAGCTCTTGAAAACCCACTGGTCTCACATATATCTTTCGTGGCAGAGTGCAGCGTGGCAGGTATACATCTTTGCTACACGCCCGCTGACTTGATAAATGATCCACAGCTGCCATTGTCACCACTTTGTGCATAGCAGCACCGAATGTAGCCAACGTACGCTGTGTATGCATCACGATATCTTGCTTCAATTGTGGCCACGCATTCATAAGCAATTCATCTGCACTAACGTTACTCTCCTCTAACTTAAAACACTTCACAAATTGTATTTGCTTCAAATCATAAAGCGCTTCATGTCGATTATAGTAATCTTCCGCTGACTTAATTCGTTTGGCTACTTCCGATGTCTCCTTATACAGCTCTTGTGGAAAGTATAAATGCCAACCGGGACATTGTAGAGGCATATCAGCTGGAATGCTTTGTGCCATATGTTGTGCGTCTTCCGGCGCTGCATAGCATTCTGGCCGCAAGAACGAGGAATCTAACCGAATGTCTGGTGGATGTGTCAAGGAATTATCGTTACGCTGTGCTCCACGACGACGCCCACGCCAACCGCCACCTCTCGGTGCCTTTCCTGCTGCCTGACAATCTCCTCGGCCACCAGCTGGTATTGTCCGTCCGTTGCGCCGAAAATAGAAGTATGGACGATATGCGCCACCTCCACGTGCCCTGCCTCGAATGAAGCGTCCCGGAGCAGGTGCGGCAGGAGGATTCATTGTTGTTGACCAATGAAAGTTTCACTAAGTTTTATATTTAAAAAGTACAAATTTTAAATAAACCCGCGTTGTTGCCCGATGTTGACAAATAAAATCAGCTGTTTCTGTTTTGCTTACTGCGCCTAATCGCAGGCAATGAATGCTGTGTGGCATTTTTCCGCGTTGCCAATCGAATATAACTGAAAAAGAAAGTTTAGGTTTCGCAGCTAATAAAA
>JAPVRG010236208.1:1371-21013 GCA_029783565.1 Rhagoletis cerasi
TCCGGCCACAGTTGCTCGTAATTGAGACATACATACAATTCCCGAATGGGTAAACCCAGAATGAAGTAATTATCGGGGAGTGGTAAGAAGCCTTGGGAGGCTCTGACATGCGGCGAATTGCCTTGACCACGGATATGGAATGCAGTATTTGTCTTGAACACGAAGAGACAACGGAGCACATTTCGCGTGACTGTCCTACGTTTGTCAGACTAATGCCCAGTTTCACAGTACAAATCTAAGCTAAGGAACGTAAAACCAAAGATCTCTTTTTGAAAACTTTCTAGACTCACTCGCCACACTTCAGCGTGTTGTCCCTTCTTAGAAATTTTCGTTCTTTGTTACGAGAGCTTTGTAGAGTCGGTGCGAGGCTGTCGCTGTAAAAGCTCCAAAAAGCTTTCACACGCGTGCATAGGCTCTGGACTCCACTGATGACTCAGTTTGGGAATTTTACCGTTTGGTGCGCATGAGAATGAACTCGTCAATGGCGAGTGCTATAGAGAATGTTTGTCAAATATTTCGTGCCTCAATTGAACGGAATGTTAATGTGAATTAATGATATTTTATTGTTTAAAAAATAAATTTATTTTTGTAATTTTATTTGATTCTTAGAAACTTATTTTACTTCTTTTATTTTAACATAGTTTTCTGTTTTAAATTTTATTTTAATTTTTGGATTTTATTGCTTTAAATAGAAAAATATTGGTTTTTTTTAATTTAATTTTTAAAAACTTGTTTTCCTGTTTTTAGTTTAAATAAGCCATTTTTTTAATTACCTTTCTTCAAATTTTTAAATTTTTTTTTAATATATTTTTTAATTTCATTTAATTTTTGCACTTATTTTATTTTTTTATTTCATTAAATTTTTTTCTTTTTTTATTTAAATTTCTTTTATTTTTAGATTTTTTTTTTAATTGAATTTAACTTTTAGAAATTTTACTCCTGAAAGATGAACAGAATAACGCTAAGACCTCCTCGCTAGCAATCTTTCAAATATTCTTTCTAAAGACAGAAAAGAGCTTTCAAATACGTAATTATACGGACATTTACGAAGGAGTGCTTGAGATATTTATCGATTTTAGTTCAAGTTGAAATGATCTGAAACATATGTATATATGCACTTATTTACATAAATCCTCTGCCTGTTTTCACTAATTTATACATTCGCTAACTACATACCTAGCATTCCTGCTGCGCACCTCCGCAGCCACTCACTTGCACAGCATAAATATTTAATGAACTTAATTGAGTTGCCAACCGGATACGCGATGTTCCACAGTTACTATTATCGCTAATGCTAACACATCTACTTACACATCTGCATACACACCTACTTACTTACATACATGTGCATGGATACACTGACGATATTGTATTACCACTAAAGTGGATAGTTGCGCCTCTGGGCATAACAGCGTAACCGCATTTTAATTAGTAAAATTTTCAAAAACAGAAAAAAGCAACACTGGCTGGCAGCCGGAAGAGTATGCGCTATGGACAGGAAACGGAATCAGTATTATACTCGTACATAATTTTAAGTTAGTGGACATGTAGGGGAGGAGGAGCGGACCAAACGGCCAGAGGGAATTTAAGTAACTTAGGAGATGGTGCAGTGCAACTGTAGTGCTTTCATAAGCGGGAAATGCAAACGGAAGTTAGCAAGAAAAAAAACAGGAAGTACAGTGAAATTTGAGAAGAGTTATGTACAGCTACACTCATTCGCATGGGAATTGTGGCATGTGGTGGAAAAGTGAAATATTACAAAATTATGTAGATACGCGAAAATGCTAAAAGAAAATAAATATTATCTTAAGATAAAAATCGAGGGTATGTGCTGGTTTTTTTTTTTTTTAAATACTGATATATCACACGAAGATGAAAGTTTTACTTTGTTTAAATGTGGTTAGGAGACAGAGACTCTGAAGCTAATCACAATAGTCTGAAAACTCTTTCATTCCTTTCGAAAAGATACTCATATACCACATCTATATATAAAAGTATAATTCTCGAAGGGAGGTGTCAAATTAAAGCGCTTGTCCTGTAGATATGCAATACAGGTTTTCTCGAAAGGAGTTGCTGCCTGTTAAAAAATTAAATTCAAATTATTCAATAACTTAAATGTATTATTCCAATAAGTGTATTAATCGAAACGGTTTTTGAAAGGTTTGATTTCTTAACCACCTGTAGGAGGGTTGCCAACTGTTTAAAAAGTCAAATTCGACTTGATTAAGACAATAAAGTTATTGAAATACATATGTATCACAATATGGCTGCCAGACGAAAGAGGTTTAAATAGGTTTTAGCTTGAAAATATTTTAAAGAGGGTCTCCACCTTTTTGAAAAGTCGAATTCAATTCCAATATGCATAAATTATATGAAATATTAAAACATGGGTGTTAAGCGAAGAAGTGTTAATAAATCTTTAGTTTGAACATTTAGAATGTTTTTGAAATGCTTAAAGAGGGTTGCCACCGATTTAAAAAGTTAAATTCAAATTATATAATAACTTGAATTAATTACTAAAATATGGATATTAATGGAAAGGAGTGTTAAAATGCTATATTTATGAGCTATATTTAGGAGGGTTGCCACATGTTTAAGAAATCAAATTCAACTTAATTCACCAGTTAATTGAAATATGTATACAATGTCAGACGAAAGAGATTTAAGAAGATTTTAAGTAGAAAATTCTTTGAAGAGAGTTGCCACCTGTTTGAAAAGCCGAATTTAGGTAACTTATACACAAGTTATATGAAATAATAAAATATGAGTGTCAAACGAAAGAGTTTTAAAAAAGATTTAGATTGAAAATATTTTTGGTTAGGATTACCACTTATTCGAAAAGTCATATCTATCTAACTATGTATATATATAACACGCGTAAACATTTTTTTGTGGAGGTCATCAGAATCTGTACCGTTCTTTCGAAATTCAAAAGTGAGATGTCAAATTGAAGGGCTTGACCGTCTGATGTGCAATAAGCTGTTATTTGTTTGAAGTTATAACTTTTTTAGTGAAACAGGGAAATTTCAAATTTGTTGAAGTTAAAATCAGACACCATGCGAGACCTCTCTTCGCTCAGAAATTCCTGTACATAATTAGATGAAATTTGGCACGCGGATCGCTTAAAACTCTGACTAATATTTGGGTTGTTTTTGGTTTTTGGAAGAGAATTGCCACCTGTTTAAAAAGTTTACTTAAATTTTGGGGTATTAACGCCTTATTATTTATGTAACACGAATGATATTTAAGCGCAGCACGGCGGACCCGATTTCATTAACGTTAACACAAATCCAACAAGGTTTTTAATGTGGCTGGCAACTTCGTTACTGTTTCGGAGAGCCACTCTCGGTAAAACTTATTAGAGCATGTCTCTTTATGATACCTTTCCCCATGCCGGTTATCCTTTAACTCGCCGCACGTCTTTCATACATAGCTTTCGAGGAAGTGCTTTTTTTTTAGAATACATCACAACCATAATAGCCTCTACAGCCAATCGTACATATTAAACAGAGGTAGATTATTAAGTTTTTAGTTTGCCTTCTGCTCGCACAGACCCCGAGTTTGCATAGAGGTAAAGTTCCAGAACATATGAGTCATCCTCCATCTTGTAATGATTGCTCCCCGTTGTACTTTCGGGGGTGTAGAGTCAGACGCCAATACTTGCCAATGTTTTCCAAAAACAGCTGTCGAAAAAGTTCCATTGGCTCTTACACAACGATCCTTACTCTTTGTAACAGTGTACGTCTACCATTATGAACTCTGCAGTCACTCGTACGACTGAAGCAGAGGCAGATGATTGACTTCCATTCGACGTTCGGGTTCCTTCAAACTCCTCACTTACAGGAGCAGGTTGGCACACGGGTAGTTGAATCGAATATACCGGCATGTTCAATTCCGTTCCTGAGACCATCATCACCATGCGACTCGTACCGTTTATTTGGACATTCCCCTGGTCGGCATCGGAAGAGAGTTCCATAACTGATAAGTTATCACTCATCCTTTTACGCTACCACGTTGTCATTTCGTGTGCAGAGTCATCATAGCCCAAGGATGTTGAATACTCGCCTTGGCGTGAGCCACCGCTTGCTTCCTTCTTCCTGCGGTTTCCTTCTCTTTAACTTCCCTGTGGTAAATTTTTTCACGCGTTCTAGAATCACCAATACAGAACTTCTCCGCACCGTTAGTCTCCTGGTTTCCACAAGGTTTAACTGCTGTTGATTCCATTTTTGATACCAATGTCTGACTTGAAGGAGGAGAAGGACCATCTAGCATCTCAGTAGCTTTCCCAATTTGTTTATTCCTTACTTCTTTAATCGTAATTTGCTATCCTCTTTAATCAAGAGTGAGTAGACTTTTCATTGACAAAGTCAATGTGCGGTCATCATCCGCCAGCAGCTTGCTTCCACCGAAACGCTGGATGCCAGCTTCAGTCAGGGGAGAATGGTGAAATTTGTGCCTGCGTATGCGGCTCCCGGGCTGCCGAAGAGTCGATCTTCTTTTCTTCTTGCTCGTTACTCCTTACTTTAATTTGGTTTCGTCACGAGTAAAAAGAAAGCATCAGGAGGAATAGGTTTGTTTACTGTCACGAAGTGAGCATTTCAGAGGGTATTATTCCCATCATTCTTCCTAAGATGAAGAGCAAAAGCTCTCTCTGATTGCCACTGATTTAAGTAAAGCTAATTTGCATGTGTACGAGAGCAACATCAGAACAGTCACGATCAAAGCATATTTTGAGGTTAAAGCTTTTTTAACTTTCTATAGATTTTATATGGGCGCGTGCAAGATAGAAGCTACCTCAGGTCATCCTGTCTTAAGAACAATACGGCTGGCTGCTCTAGCCGAGTGGTTAAATGTAGGATCATGTTCCGATCAAGGTCAACAAAATATTCTTGCTTCTAAAGCTTTTTTCTAAAACCATTCATTACTATATAGTCGATATAACAACAATTTAGAATTTCAATGATTCAAATTTGCCAGTAAAGCCATAGTATATGGCATGTTGCGCTTTCATTCCAAACACATTCAATATCCAAAATTTCTGTAAACCTGAAAGCTTCCATTTTGACGATCATTTTTAGGAAAGTCCGTAATTAAGAGTGCGCTTTCACAAATCCCATAGAGCTTTCGCAAAAACTTTGTTCTATAAAAGCTCCCAATAACTACAATTTAATGAAATCAGTAATGTCCAAAGTTTAAGACTACCTATCGCCGAATCGAAACATAATTAGCCAGATTTCAGATATGCGCAGCAGAGCTTTTCATAAGTTTTTATAAATTTCATATAGACGATTTTAGCTTGAATTCAAACTTTAAGTTTAAAGGAATGATGGTCAGGTGCAGCTTTTAAACTTTAAGCTTAAAATTGTGGTAGTCAGAAGAAGCTTTTATGTTATGCACGTCTATGTACCCGTAATATGTGTTCAAACCTAGAAAGCTTTATTCGCATATTTAAAATGTCAGTAATATTACTTTTATTTACCTTAAACTTGATGTTCAACTTTAAGTTGATGGTCATAGGGAGCTTTCGCTTCAATAAGCTTGTTTGTATTTATATTTTTAGAATACAAACAAATCAAACTAGTTTTTATCGCAATGAAATTATACATATTGCAGTAGATATGTATCTGTGTACTGTTTTTTAATAGAACCTGAAAACATAATTTTGAGCACAAAGCACATTTGTTGCCAGTTTTGTATTGTAGATTAAGCTGAAGCTGTGCGCAACAAAAGCATCATGAAGAGCACGGTAAAGCAACAACAACGAATTACTTGCACCTTTGCCACGAAACGTTGCTCCAACCACGGATTTTAAATATATTTAAGTAGATATGTAAATACTTATGTATGCATATTTTGCACATCCTGCATCTAACGATTCCCGATTTGCAATGCACATTTAAAAAATGCACACCCCTTCCGATGGAGCCGCTCCAAAATAACACCTCCGTGAAATTACGACTGCAGCTTCAGCTCCATCCACTATAGCTATTAATTCCATAGTAGAAATTGCCACGCTTGTTTTGTTACTTCTTATTGCTTCAACTACGATACCTTCACTTTACCGCGTATCTATACCGCGCATCTTATTGTTGTTGCTATTGCGCCAATATATGTAATGCTGCGCTGGTTAATTTTGTTGGTGTTCGGTGCTGTTTTTATTGCTGTAACTGCTGTTGCGGCTTTTGTTGGTTGCCTTTTTTGTTCCATCTCCACGCACACAAACTAACATTCTCTTCTAAGTATGTATATATGTATGCAAGCAAGTGTGTGAGTGTATGCGTGTGCAAACTGCCCACCACTGCTTTCCTCTGTCAGCTCTATTTCACTTTCCTGTTACTGTTTTTGCTATCGTTTTTGTTGCTCTTGTTGCGGTATCCTGCGGCCACAGATACATTATCCTAAATTTGCATAAAATAAATAAATTAAGTATGCCAGACATGCAGTGCGTTGTGGTGTTCCTTTGCTTCGATGCTGCTGCGACGCTCCGATGCTGCGTTGCTGCCACAGCCACAGCCACGGCCACTCCTATCCTAATGCTGCCTTTGGCGCTGCTAGTTGCACTTGTTGTTGTTGTTTTTGCAACATGTTTGTATTATAGTGAGTGCCTGATACTGTGTACCCTGTTTTTGCTTTTATTGTAATTGTTTGTTTTGTTAGTTTTGTTTGTTTTGCTTGTTTCTGTGTTTCTTGTACCGCTAATGGCTCGCTTCGCCATTTGGCCACTGTTGGTAACAGTTAGCATTGGAAAATGTTGAATCGCGTTGGTAATTCGAATTTTGTACAATATCGTTGGCTAAAATATACGCTATGCGTTTCTCGAGCGCGGTAATTTGCTATACAGGGTCATTCATTTCCACAAGCAGCCGTAAACATTTACCTATAGTCTATGCAGGTCTTCATGTTGCTTCAAGAGAATGGCAAATCATGCCAGATCGCCTAACAGAACTTTGCACGCTCAGTTCAGTAGTCTCCTCGTTCTGATCGGAAGATGAGAACTTTACGGAGTTTCCAGAAACATCGTCTTATATTGAGCCAATGAGCAAGGTAATATTTTATTTTATTTAAATAGGGGTACTCACGACACCCCGAGTAAGAGAGTAAAAGAGTAAAGTGTAAAGAAAAATTACTTTCCAACAACAAAATAACTTGATTAAAAATTTAAATGTTTACTCATCCTTAACCTATAAGGGCCTGCCCTCAACGAAGTGTAGATAGAGGCTACCCGCAGGGTGGTGTCTTCTCACTTCTGTGCTGGATCGTGGTTGTAAACGACCTCCTAGAGTGGCTTATGGCTAAGAGCAGATTTTTTTATACCTTTTTGGATCTATCTACCCACCTTTTCTTGGTAACTTATCGTGCGGCTAACAGCGGCTTCGCCGTCAACTCTAGCAAGATGGAACTAGTCTTATTCACTGAGAAGTATAAGATCCGCAATGCAGAATGGTGGCATAGGAGGTGTTCGTCTGCAGCATTATAGCTACAACAGCTAAGAGACTGGAGCGCATACAGCGGATTGCCTTACGTGCTACTAGTGGGCCACTGTGAATCATTCCTACCCGGGTCATACTGAAGACAACAGGTATTGTTAATGCAGGCAGAACCGCTACTCCAAAGCTACATTGCGGGAAACTGCATAGTTGACGACTTCGCAAGGAAATGAACTCTTGAAACGGTATCACCGGACAAGTATCAGTTGGGAGCACGTCTGAGCTCCACTGATTCAATCTCGGACATATATGTAGATCTCATTTCAGCTCGTCGAGCGCTGGACGGTGCCTAGAACATGCACATCAGGATTTCTGAAAAAAATACTCTCTCTGAGAATACTTATTGATTAATTTATTCTGTTATTCAGGCCTGTTCTGAAAATCGTACGATTTGAAATCGATATGATTTGCAAAATATTTGTCAACATTTGTAATGTAAGTAGAAATAAATGCTAAACTGCTAAAACCAGGGTCCAAAAATAATGATTATTTCCAAATTTTCAATGAAAAAAAATCAAAAGCTTCCAAATATCGTAGAACAGCTTCGAGTACTCGTTTATAGGTATATGGGCATGTTTTTTTATGTCCTATAGGAATATGATACGATTTAAAAATTTCTGAGCGATGTATATAAAAATTGTAATTTATAATTACATTTTTAATTATTATCAATCCCTAGGAATATATATATGTAGTTATATTTTTTTATGAAAAAAAAAACTAATTTTTCTGTTTTTTTTTCAGAAATAATGATTATTTTGTAAGTTTTATTTTTTTGATCAGTAAAGGTCATTATTTTTTTTATTTAGTTTTCACGTCTTGAGCGTTATTTTATCTCTCAGAAATAAAAAATAATTTTTGAGTTTATTTTTTTTTCTGGCAGATCGAAACACTCAGAACGCCACATTGCTTTCCGAAAAGTCTTTAGTAGAAAATAGTTTTTGCTATGCATTCGGCAACATACGCGCCCAAAAATTACAGCAAATTTATATGCTAATATATGTACATATGTATGTATTAAGAAAAAATACGGTTGATAAATTTGTTGTAATTTTTGAGTGCACATGTTGAGGAGTGCATAGCAAAAAATACCTACCCCTAAACACTTATTACAAAAGCAGTGTGGGGTTTTGAGTTTTTCGATCTGCCGAAAAAAATAAAGCTCAAATATTAATTTTTATTTCTGAATGATAAAATAACGCCTAAGAAATGAGTTTTATATTCTAAAAAAAAAAATCAAAATATAATCATTATTTTTGATTAAAGAAAATAAAACTCAAAAAATGATTTTTATTTTTCATCAAAAAAATATAAATCGACACGTAATTTTTGTTTCTGAGCGATATAATAAATTATTATTGATTCCAAATTTTAAAATATTGAAATAATGATTAAATATCAATTTTTTTGATAGAACTCATAATGATTATTTTTGTTAAGAAATATCCAAAAAAAAAGTTTTTAAAATCGCACCGATTTCAATTCGCCTGATTAATACCATCTGGCGGTAATAGTTTAAATTTTTACCTGAATTAACCCCAATTTGAACACCCTGCAGCAACTCAGCAATCGCACGCGCACCTGCTACTCATAGTTTTCGCATACATATTTGTTATAATTTCATATTTTTTATCAGCTTGCACGGCAATATTTAGCGTAGTTGTTACAACCGCCCACAGAGATGCAAGCAAAAAGCGGAGAAAACCAAAATTCTATGAAACTTCAACAAAATAGGATTTTTTAACTTTGTCTTCGCACAACAACTGCCTGTAAACGGCTGATGCTGCTGCTGTTGCTGCAAACTGGTTAATGTTGCTGCAGCGCTTTTTGCCATTACTACACGTTGCGTGGTTTGATCAAACCCGTTAGCTGATAGTTTTTTAGTGATTTTTTTTGCAGAGAAAACATTTTTGCATTTCCATGTGCACATTGCATGCGGGCGTTGCTGTGGGGCGCGTTGCACAACTGGTTGATAGAAGAAAATTACGCCAACACACACACAAGCACTTTTTCTGCATAACTTTTACTTGCACTATTTTAATTTGCAGGAGACTTTTGCCGCTAGTGGAGCTGCATCATCATTGCGCACAGTACGCCGAGTGCAGTTGGCTGTAGCCGCCGAGTCTTTTACGCAAAAATAACATTTACAATGGACACCAACTATCTGCTATTTAGCTGCTATATACAAATAGTTATGCAGCGCTTTGCTCCGGATTTTATCAGAAAATTACGTATACGCAGAGTACGCCCATAGCCGCAACCTTACGTCTAACCAGCCAGCCTTTTCGCCAGTTATGCAATCAAGCGGGCAAACAACATTGCAATTCTCTTTACTTTCTATACAATTATTTTTTTGTAGTTTACAAAACGTTTTTATTAATTTTTCATTTACATAATTTGGAGGATTCTTCTCTCTTGACTTCTCACCGCTTTTAATATTTCATTTTCTGACAAGTTTAATGTGCTTTTGGCGCTTTTACATAATTTGGCGCGCACTCTTTTTCTATTTTTTGTTTGGTACGTTCAGCAATTTTCGTTAATATCTTTTTAAAAGCGCGCCTCAGTAGTTTTATGCCCGTGTAACATTTTGCCATTTTTTACCGCCACACTCTTGGCAGCTGCATGAATAATAAATTGCAAGCAAAAAAACAAATGCCAATTTTCTCTAGCTCTGCTCACCGCAGGCTCAACCCCAATGACCTTGTACGCCCTTTTTAATATTTCCTGTGCTACTGTGCCACTCAGTGGTTTACATCATTTTTCACTGTTCATTACATTTTATTGCGAAATAAGAATTTCCTTGGCGTTTATGTGTCTTGAACTCAACAACCTCGACGTTTATGATGCGTCAATTCATCGTACAAAGGGATAACTAGTGCAGTGGAGAGTTGAGTTACTACATTGAAGATTTATTCATCTCACACATGCGAATTTTTAAATGGAAAATGTTGGTCGGCTCTTTGAAAATTGAGTAAGTTTACAGCGGCTTTATTCCTAATTTTATTCGCCCATGACTGCTTTATTAGCTTGTCGTACGCCTGCAAGTGTGCAGGATTAGAGGCACTCACAACTTTTTGGTTTTGGTTATTATTTCAACCGCTTATTCATGCCTTCCAGTGTCACTTTTAACCGCTCGGGTGATGATTTGTGGTAGTCAGCAGGCATATTTTTCAATACCGTCTTGAATGATCGAACAAAAACGGTGCGCTCGTGAAGAAGCTTTTGCCATACAGCAATGATCTGACGTTTCATATCATATCCTCGAACGTGCGTGCATGGCATATGAGTTACACAGACGAGATGAGAATGTATTTCATACGCCATGTAAGTACGTTTGATTTAAATTTTTCCGTGGTAAATAGCAAAATAGGCAAAATCTACTTTTTTTCTGTGTATTGGACTAAACCAATTGTTTTAGGAGATTGAGTCATAATTAAAAAAGGAAATACTCCTTTTTTTGAAGTTAGCCTCCGAAATCGAGATATAGGCCTTCGAATCTCGAAATTGGCCTTTGGTAAAAAATTATTCCTAAATATTGTAGGTAAATAATTAAAAAAGTAAAAATATGGGTTTGGCCCGCCTTTACCTCTTATTTAAATGGTTTATAACCTTTTTTGTGTAAACTTATATTACAGGTGTTATAAGGCGTTAAAGGTCAGATCTTCGAAAAATTAAAAACCTTCGAACCTATATAAAAAACAATTAACGTCGTTGTAAAGGTGATTAAATTCCCTTTCTTAGTATATGCATATTTCTATACCCCGTGCATAAAGATTTGAGAAGAAACACTTAAAAGGAAAAATACCTATTTTTTATAAAAAAATATTTGACACAAAAAAATTCTCATTAGTAACACAATTGAATTCTTTATTAAAATAAAGGAGAAAACTATCTTTAATTTGATATATAAATAAATATGGCGTATAAATATGCCTATCAGAAGAAAGGGCCTTTAATCGGCTCTACAACGTTACTAATTTTTTTTAAATCAGTTCAAACACCTGTAACATAATGGCCTTATTCATAAAAAAATAAAATAGTTTTAAAGAGCTCTATAAAGAGACATTTTCATACAAATTTTCAATTTATAAATGAGTTAAAGTCTTTTTTATTTTTTATGAAGTTGGGTGTGAGTTTGCACAAAAAGAGTTATAAACCATTTAAATGGGAGAAAAAGGCGGACCATACCCATATTTTTACTTTTTTAGTTATTTACCTAAAATAATTAAAAATAAATTTTGCCCAAAGGCCAATTTCGAGCTTCGAAGGCCCACATCTCGATTTCGGAGGCAAACTTCGAAAATCGGAGAAATCACTTTTTTACTTATGACTCAATCTCTTATAAAAAGTTGGTTTGGTCCAATACCAGCAGAGTGCTGTACAGTGTATTAGATCCAATATGGATCCGCCATTTTGAATTTTTGAAATCTGATTTCAGGTTCATAATCAGAGACCTTAAGAACACCTGATTGTAAAGTTTTAAGCGAACCTAATCGATTTTAATTTCCTTTTGCCACCATATTTGGTACGCCATTTTGAATTTTGATCGATTATCAAATAATGCCATATATATAGAAGAAGAAGGAATAAAGATACTCTCTCATAAATAGATTTTTCCAGGAAATTACAATGACACCAGAAATCGTTAATAATCTGTGAAAAGTTCCAAATGTGGCTGAAGAATTTTACAATTGCCTTTACAAAGGCAAGGATTGAGAACCTCTGTGCTCTTTTTCTTCATCGACAGAAGTGAATGTGAAAATCATACAGTTTCAAGATACATGTGGACAGATACCAGAACTGTGCCGAATGAAGATGCCAGAAGATGTGCAATAAGATCCTTTGACAGCTTCAAATCGCCCGGTCCGTGTTCCACCCAGAGGTGTTAAGTATTTCAAATAAAAGTGTTTAAAATGCAAATGCAAAATTCAAAATACTTATTTTCATTTTGTATTTAAATACTTTTTTAAAAGAGTATTTTGTATTTGTGTTTAAAATACTTTTTCAAGTAGTGCTTGCATTTTGTATTTTAAAATACTTTTTCTTTTCCACATTATTCGTCTCATCATAAAGTTTTCCCTTACAAAATATTTGAAAATTCTCTTATTCGGACTACCAAAAATGTAAGAAGCAATGCAAAGCGCAAAACAAAAATTTGTGAAATCGTATTGTGCATTTTCTTCCATACAAAGTATATTCAACGATTTTTTTATGTGGAAAAAAATTAGCAACACCTTTAACAAAAAAAATTTCCAAAAATCAACGGTAAAAGCTAGGTACCTCAAACTTGCATTTTATTGCACTAAAATTGAATAGGCTACAAAACTGCATACCTAAAATCTAATTAAAAAGCTTAAATTTTAACGAAAGTTTGTTGCATTTTTTTAACATTGCACAAAGTTTAAACCTTGGATTTCTACAATTTTTAAAGAATAAACTATAATTTTATAAAAAGAAATAATAACAATTAAATAACAAAAAAATTAGTTGTTCAATGTGCACCACACATAATAATTTTGATGTGGGGTCTGTATGTACATGTGATTTCAAAAGTATTTCTAAATGTATTTGTATTTTCAAAATACGTGTTTTGTAATTAAATACTTTTCTTAAAAGTATTTATTATTTGCATTTCAAATACTTTTTATAGAAGGTATTTGTTTTTGTGGCAGCATACCTATTTCACTCAAAAGAAATATTAAACTTTTCTTGGCCTTGATTTTCACCACATCACTGGCACTTGTTGTGCATATTAACACACAATCATGGAGGCTAGTTGACGTGGCCTGTGGAAGGATTGTCATGGGGATAAGCTGCTGACATGAACTATGTGGATGAAAAGAGGTGAAGTAGAATACTCAATGAAATGAATTTCCCAGCTTTCTAGTTACCTCCATACCAGTTTGGCAATGCGATTCTCGGCTAACATAACAAAATTGTTTTACTCTCGTTGCCAGTTTACTCGGGAGTACCTTATTGTGAGACACTTAACTATTTTTCTTTAAATGTCTCAGGTTGGTTCGCAACTAATTTAGCTCGTAACACTCCCATCTTCGGCCATAGAGGCCACGTACAGAAACGGGGTGAATATTTTACTCAGCATAGACTGGGAGAGTGATACACCCTTCTTGTGCCTCCGCCCCGCCTGTACAGTGATAAGGTAAAAGGCGGTGTGTTGAGAGACGAAAAACTGAACTCTTTGACACATTCTGCTTGGATTTGTTCATAAAAAGGGGAATATTTAAACAGAGAGAACATGAAAACGGCACAATGGGCGATAGGTAGCTTGAGTGTAGTTTTTCACTAAGTCTTTCGAAATGGTTTCTTTGTCGTTTTTTTTTTTATCAATCATCCATATTCCTATTCATTTTCATGCAAACTAAACCGGAGTCCTTTGCAGCTGTTAGTTAAAGCCTCGACGTACGTTGCACTCTCAATGCAAGCCTAACGTGCGATTTCATCTCTTATTTATTTTAGAAACTTTTACAGCAAATTAATAACTTACTGAAAAATTGCATATTCGCCCACAACTTCCCTGTGAATTCCTCTTTAAATTTAATTTTCCATCTTATTTATCATTTCTGAATTTTCCATTTTATTTGTAATTATTTTCTGTATGATTACATTCATATTAAACTTTGTTTCCAAATTTATTCACTCACTCACCAGCGCGCGTTTATAGTTATAGCATCCCTTCATAAATACGTATTTACTATTCTGCTTTCCATTATTACCTCCGCGCTCTGCTTATTTGCGGTATCGCGCGCATATTTATTCCATCCGTTTCGCTTTATTTATTTTTCACAATTATTCCGCAATTTATGTAAATTTGTTGCAAAAATGGAGTGCATATTTTCTCATGAACTCTTCGAATATTCTTTACGCTTAATTGATTGGGCTGAATGTATGTTATTTTTCTTTTATTTAACAGTGCCAAACAATACCAGCGAATCAAAAAACAAAAATTATGCAAGCAAGCATAGTACATTTATTTACAGACATCTGCACAAACTTGAAAAAAACCGAGTAGTTTTTTAAGTCTTTAGGGTTTATTTCATAAAGAAGAGCTAAATTTATTAAAGCTTTCGGGAATTAGAGGAGTTCCTCGATTTCTCTCCTTTTTCTTATTTTGAATTGCTCCAGATAAGATGAGCTACTGCGCATGGTTGATGATCGTATCGGCGTATAAAGCAGTGCCCCATAATGCAAGGTTTTACGGTGGTAAGAGTGCTATTTGGTAAGCTTTGTGTATGGTCTATTGCAAGTCTGAAACTCAAAATACATTTGTGGGAAAGAACTCAACCATCTCATTGTATCGAGTTGTTGAATAGTTGCTGAAAAGAAATGATATCAAACTGGTGTATGACATCAAACTTGACCAGTGCTTGAGCCCAGGGGGACGCCATCAATTGAACCGTAAAGTCTGAAAGATGAAGGCTTAAAAAGTTTCCCAGATTCTCTCCACGCACGGAAGGAGTAAAACTTAGTCTTGATGGACCTCCTCACAGTAAAAGGCTCATTCGGACTCAGCAATCCACCACTCACTTGTGCATACGGAGGAGCCGGGCTAAGAAAACTAACTAGAGACAACGGTTCTTCATCTTATTCCGTGAGCAAAGGTCCCACTCAGCAAGAGAAAAGCCGTAGAGAGAAGAGCTAAGTCCTGCAAAAACAACAGCTGTAAAAGTTTATAACAGAGCGATATAAGGGTTCCAACGCGATCAAGGAGGAGATGAGAAAAGCAAAGAAGCCCAAAATTTTATGAAGACCTCGAATCAACCTTGGAAGCAACGCGATGGATTAGTTGTCCTTCTAAGAGCCCTGCTTCTCAAAGTTTCCTTGAAAAACTAGGAGGAGAGCACACTGACAGCACTTTACTGGATGTGAAAATATTGAGGAGACAACGAACTTACCGGCGAAGTACTCCTAGAAGAATTTGATGACTTAGTCATCCTCGTCGAAGAGAAGTTCAACTTGATGGTCTCCAGAATTGTACTGGTTCTGTTCATGAAATGATATAAAATACAAAACTTTTGAACTTCATCACTCATTATACATATGTATGTACATAAAAAGTACCACAGCTAAGAGCGCACTGAGACTTGGAGACTCAAACATGTTGCGAACAAAAGGCAGGAGTATGCTTCTATTCTTGACAAATGGCTTTCATCAGGTCAAGGAAATGGACTTTGACTTTGGGAACTAAATATCGTTCTGAGCGATCACGAGATCCCGGTCTTCACGGTTGACTGCAGCATAGACATTGTAACAAGATTTGGCGTCTTTTCTCAGAAAAATTCTTTGAGAGCAACCTAAAGACTTCCATATTACTGCATCGTTTTACAGCTGGTAAAGATTATCGACCTAGTATAATCAAAATTTGCCCTCGTTGTAACCAGTTAAGCTGCTTTTAAGGCGCTGGGGTAGAGATTAACTCGATTTATCTTCAGGAATGCCGGCTATCCCAAAGGGGAAATCTGAGATAGGATAAGCGGATGCAGTTCAGGGTATACAGCCTCCCTTGCGCAGTTTGCAAAGACTTTCAAAACCGAACGTTCGGTGTCTCAGAGGCATACTAACAGATCACTGGAATTTCCCAAATGATCTCTAGGCCCGGAATAAGATGTAACGATGAGAAAAATATGGGATACGTCCAGCACTTCATATGCGAGTTCTCCAGAGAAAGTAGGGGAAGTAGCGGTATTCTTGGACACGGGGTATTGTTGGACAGCGGAATATTTTTTTCCCATAGCAATGCTTGACAGTTTCAACCAACTGTCGTAAACTCGTGTCAGGTTAAACTCATTTTCCATTGAGCGCTCCACGTGTGTACTCGAACCGTTACCTCGCTGCCATAGCCAATAGAAATTAATTTAATACTTCTAAAGTTTTTTTACCACTTCGTATTTTGACTACATTTTTCGACGAACCAACTCAGGTAAATATATTTATAATAGTCGTGGAACCTTAAGCCTCCGACGCACAAAAGGATTGTGTATGAAGTTTGCATTGTGTTACTTATAAGTCACGATTTTGTAAAAATGAGCGTTCGGGGAATTATTGGACACTTTTGTCGGGTTATTATTGGACACTTAGTTGTTGACATTTGACGACATAGTTTGTGCGTATAAGTGGTTTTTCTTGCAAAACATCAACACAGCGTTCGTTTTTCGGGATTTTCTAATAGTTTTTTGGGCCGATAAATTTAGCCGGAATGCCGCGTTGTTATGCCAAAAAAGAGAAAAAGCGAAAAAATATCGGAGAAAAGGCGACACTCCAGCAGCAAAGAAGCAAAAAGGCCGTGGCAAATCGAAGACTCCGCAGAAGAAAATACCGTCTCCGACCAAAACTGAAGTGGAAGAGGTTATTAGCATTTGCATAATTTGCCGAAAAATATGCCGAAACAAGAATACAACCGAAACACATCCCATTGCATCGTTTGTGATCGAGGTGTTCACTTGAGTTGCGCCGGAGCGAACCCGAATGCTTTCACGTCTATTTACTGCGATTCGGAATAATTGTCATCGTCATTTTTTTCTTTAGTTTATTAACTATGATATATTCTTTCGTTTTCGTTCACAAGTAAGAGTTTCCATCAATAATTGTAATTTTTTATCCAATAATACCCCGGGATTTTTCAAAATCGCAAAAACACTCTTTTTGCGAAAATTGATATAAATTGTATAATTAATAACAATTTTTCAAACTGCTGATAGCAAATGGAAGGTTATTTCTCGTACTACAAACCCGAGCTTTAACATTTTTCGAAAAAGTATTTTTTTGTGTGTTTTTGGCCAAAATAAAAGTATGTCCAAGAATACCCTGACTTCCCCTACCTAATATATCTTCGGAATCACTTCTCCTAAGCTTTTATAGCTTAGGAAAAACTCTGTTAGAGAGGCTACTGGGATTGGCCAGAAAATCAGGGTGTTTTAAAGACATGGAGGGGAAGGTCTGGAGAAATCCCTGCCTGAGCATCACTATGGGCCTGAGAGGTCTCCGAGTGAACTCATTCATTTATGAAATCCCCAGGTATACAGGATAACATTATCTCATTAATGAGTCTAATTCCTTTTTAATATAAACCATAATGATGATTTGTATTTGACGCACTTGTGAATAAACGCCATATGCAGAAAAACACGTCAAGAGCACGTAATAAAAACATTAATAAGATTATTCCCTCTACGCACCACTTCTTCCACAAAACGAGCAAAATTTTAAAAACACCTATACCATCACAAACACTTAAGCAGCTAGAGAAATGGTAATGCTCGTTCGCGTTACTTTTAAAAACGCTTTTCATGCAAACAGATGCTCAAATTATATTTGTTTAATATGAGCGGTGCTTAGATGGGCTAAATGCCATCAAATAAATCGTCTAACATGCCTCATTTATTGCACATTATAATGCCACCAGAGCGCGTTGCAGCAAGCTTTATAGCAACATGCTTTCATGCCAAATGACAGTGTGCCAGTGCTAGTAACACTCACAAACTCACTCACTCATTCACGCACTCAGTAAAGGCAATCAACTCCAGCTTCTTAGTTAGTGATGCTTCAATTATGCAAAAGAGCTGAAATGGCAAAAGTAAACAGCTGAAGCCCAACCACCGCACCTCCCACCAATAGCAACAACAACCAGTGGGCACTGAACTGTTGAACTGCTGCGTTGCTATGCTGCGGCTAACCAATCAAACAAAGCTGCTGTATCCTTTGGTAGCTATGTATGTACATATGCATTAAGCTGTCACTGGTAGGAGTCGCTGGCTGGCGGATTATCTCATTAAACGTAAATGAGCCACAACAACATGTACCTACTGGCGCGCACACATACAAGCATACATATATATGTACGCACAGCGCCTGGTCCATCCGCCCACCCACACCACTCAAACCACTCACACAATGGCTTGCAATTTAATGCAAAGCACATTGAGTGGCGGCGTTTACGGGCGCTACTATCCAATAAATGTGGCGGGGCGGACGGTAAACGAATTTAAAATTCAACTCACTTACACATAAGCACAGTCACGAACGCGCATACACGCTCATTAACTGTGTGTAAATGCTTTGTAGCTGCTACTTTAGGCTGAGCGCTGGCATGCGGAAATGTGGCGCAGAAGGCGCTTTGAGTTGTGGCGCCTTAAAGTCTGCTACGCGTGAAAGTGAAAGATCTTGGCCGCGCTCTGAATGTCCTCACGAAATTGGTTTGAGGCGTGCGGCGGAGTGCCAACGCGGATTTTATTTACTTTATATATGCGCATGCATACATACTTCATTCGTTTATCGCCTACTTCTCTATGCTAACTACGCTCTTAAGCCATGGCATGCGTGTTTAATGACCAAAAATGTGCGTGAAAACATACGCTTGAAATATTTTGTAGACTTGACTAAATTAATTTACATGCATACATACATATGATAGCATATATATGCGTATAACATATGTGTATATGTATGTGCTTGAAGAAATATGCTTCATTTGCTCATTTAACTATTAAATTTTACCCAAATAGCGCATGCCACCATACATATACGGCTTGCCAACACAAAGGCAATACAACAATCTGTCTATTCCTCTTGTCTCCCTTCGTTCACATGTAACCATACAATGCCTTCCAATGCGCACTTTAACGATTTGTTTTATGCGTTTGTTGACATTTTTATTTGGTGCTAGTACCGCTTATTCGCGTTGTTTGCGGATTTTGGCTTTGCATTTAAATCGTCTAAACACTAATAGCGTTTTCTGTTCTGCACAAAATGTTGGCTTTTCATTGCTCTCTCCTTAGTATTTGTGCGAAGAAGGCACTGAGGAGGCAACATTTTTTGGTAGAAAAAAAAAGGGCATAAATGCTTATATACTTAAATACTCAATGTATTATTTATTTGGTTATTTTATCTATGACCACTACTTACATTGGTTATGGCGCCACTCTCTTAAAGTTATTTCCTAGCTCTTTGAAATCATGGCTTAGCCCATGAAATGTAATGGGATCCTCTTCTGACGAAATGCATTGGAGTAGACTGCGCTAGGCGGAAGGCTGGATCAGGTACAACGGGCCGCCCTTTTTGGAATCAGTGGATCACTTAGCACTACTCCCACTCCTACTTGCTGTCCGAGATAGACTGCGCGCATGGCAGGATCGCCCTTT
>JAPVRG010236210.1:0-14541 GCA_029783565.1 Rhagoletis cerasi
AGCTACCGCGCCGCTGCTCTGCTATACGTCGCTGCTCGGCCTCCTGCAGCAGCCAGTGATTGTTGTAGGCATGGTAAGCTTCCGGCAAAGATTTGCGTTTCTGCTGGTAAGCGGACAGCCAAGCAGGATCGTTGGCTAAATTCGAATCGAAAGACTTGCGCTGTTGCACTTGCACCCAGCCGTCGGTGTACTTGGGCTTTGGTGTGGCACTGAGCGCATGCAGCGTGTTGCGCGACATATTGCCAGGCAACGCTGAATGATGGCCGTTGGCGACGGGCGTCGGCGGTGCAGCACTCACTGCGCTGCTGCTGTTGCTGCTGCCGCTGTCTGCTTAAATTCTGCGTCGACTGGTGGTGATATTGGTGGTTGGAGTAAATGGTGTGACCGCGTGGCGCTGCAGTGGGTGCGGCTATTTTCACCAGCGGACCACCGTAGCCCTGCGCATTCAGCTCATGTCGTTGTGCAGCGAATTCGTCAGCTGTATTGGCTGAGTTGGCCACGTGCATGGCGCGCATCGGCTTGGTTGGTGGCGTGGGCGGCAGCATGTGGCGCTTGGAGAACTCTTGCAGATCGGACAGGGATTTGCGGTAGTCAATATCCACCTGGTAGTACTGCTGCTGCAGATTTGGCACATTTGCGTAAATCTGCTGAGTCGGATGCGCGGCTACCAGTGGCGCGCTGAATAGCTGTTTTGGTGGCTGTTGTACGCCATGATGCGCCGCAAGCGCATATTGTGGCATGGCTGTTTGGTAGGCTAAATTCGCGCCGCCACTTGGCAGCGGTAGACCAGCGCCGCTAGCCACCGACATACCCACACCGTTGAGGTCCTGTAATGAACGACGATTGGCGGACATGAGCATCTTGGCGCCATGTTGTAGCTCGCGGCGTGCCATGTTCTCGCGCAGCATTAAGTTCTCACGTTGGCGCTTCAGTTCCTCCTGTTCGAGTTGCAACAGCTCGCGCTCGACACGCAACACCTCCTCTTGTTCGCGTATTTTCTCCTCGATGGAGAGCATTTTGGCATTGGCGGTGGCGGTGGCCTCGGTAAGTGATTTGGTGGCCGCTGCGGCGACGGTGGCGGACTCGGTCCACGATTCGGCGGAGTTGCCCTTAACTGTTTGCAGCAGTGGCGTTTGCACGGCAGTCAGCAGCGCTTCATTCTGATAGATGAGCTCATTCGACTTGAGGCTGTGCGGTGGCGAGTCGATTTGGCGATCATTTTCCTCCGAAGAGTTTGTGTAGTGTTCGCTGCTTTGACGCGAATGATTCTCGGAGACGCCAGAGTCGCGGCTCTCGCCTAAAATGTAGGAAGGTGAAAAAATTTAACAAATTTAGTTAATTAGATTATAAAATATTAGGAATTTCTGCACCAACCTGTATCTGAGCTATCGCACAGTCCCGCCTTCAGGTACAATTGCTTTTCCAAGCGTCGCTCTTCCTGCAACAACTGCGCCATATCGGGCGGCGGTGCCACTGTCAACTCCAAATAACTCTCCTCATCATCCAAATTCGTCGTGTCTATGCCCAGGAAACTCGAGCGTTTATTGCGCAGCTCTTTCTTGATGCGCTTGGTCGAGTTCATACGCTTGATGGGCGGCGATGGATGATCGGCCGCTAGGGCACTTACGTGTGGCAAACGTGATGATATCGTCTCGTAAGTATTGTCCGACGACCAAGTGTCTGTGTTATTGTCAATGCTGTCGACATCATCGAAAGGCGGCGGCGATTCGATGGGCGGCGGTGGTGGCTTCTCCTTCGGCGGCTCCAATTTGAAACTGCCATTGAGTGCGGCGCCAGTGCCGCCAGCCAGTGTGGAGTTCTCCAAGCCGGTGTAGAAAACCTCGATGTTCTCGTAAAGTGGCACGGGACGCAAGTGCTTGGGCGCATCGTAGTAGGGCTCACTGGACTTGGGCACCTGGTAGTAGGGCTCGTGATCTGCCAAATCGGTTGGGTTGTGGACGAGCGCGCGCTCGGGCACAGCGGAGTTGTGTTGTGTGGAAGAAGTTAAGGAGTTGGGGGGAGGTAAATTATTTTCCATTTGCAGTTTTGCTGCAGATGGAGTTGTTGCAGCTTGCGTTGATGTTGCTGTTGTTGTTGTGATTGCTGCATTGTTGTCAGCAGCATGCGCTTTTTCATTGGCTATAAGCGCGGCAGTAGCTGCAGCTGCTGTTATTGTTGTTGCTGCTGCTGCTGCTGCTGGCATGCCCGTGGCTGTTGTTATTGTTGTAGCATTAGCGAAAGCATTTGTTAATTCAATAAAAGTTGCATCGACATTACGCTGCTTGTTGTTATCGTTATCGTTATCGCTATAGGTATTGCTAATGCTGTTGCTGCTATTGTTAGTCAAGCTACTTAGCAAATTGTTATGATTACTATTATTGGCATTATTAGCATTCGAATTATCAATACTAATATTATTATTGTTGTTGTTGCTGTTCATATTATTGTTCAATTGATTGATTTGATTAACCGCTAGATTATTGACATCTATGTTGTAGACATGGTTGTTGTTGTCAGTCAACGCGCTCGCTGGAATGATTCGTGTTGGCTCAGCATCTACTTGACGCGTAGATGCTGCCGAGATATTCTCGTAAATGGGTTCCTGCGAAATGAGCGCCTCGCGAGCCACTTCCGCCGCTTTAACGTCATCACGTTCATTATCATTATCATTGTCGGGAACGTAATTTGCTGTACTGCTGTTGCTGATGTAGTTGTGTGTAGTGGCATCGATTTGTTGCTTGGTCTTGAGCTCCTTTTCTTCGTCGGTTTTATTTGTCGTGTCCTTTGTAGCCAAGCTTGTGGTGTTTGTTGTCATTTCTGTTGTTGTAGTTGTGGTCGATGATGTGGCTGTGCTTAGATGGTTGCTTGTAGCAGTGTTCAATGATTTGGTTGTTGCTTTTGTAGTGGTATCATTCATGGTGAATTTGGTCTCTTTGTCAATTGCTTCCAGCGCCAGTTCAAGAGCTTCGTTGATCTGTGGCGGCAAAGTGGTTTTTCGGGTTTTTTGTTGTTTTGTTTTTGTGATCATATTATCGTAGCATATATTGCATTTTTCATTATTGTTTTTAAAGTTTATTATTTGTTTTTTAAATTATTTATCAACATTGTTATAAAGATCATATTTATAGCCAGTTAAATTTCGTTTTTAATTAGAATTTTTTCAAATTCCAACGCATTTCAATTGAATGAGTCAAATTAGCCAGTCAACAAGCACATGAATATATGAAAAAGACGAAATAATGAAATTATAATATATTAGTTAGACAAATGCATACATAATTCGCCATTGAATGTATTGAATCATTTAAAAGTAATAACAAATAAATTAATTTAAAATGGCAGGCAGATAAACATGCGGTTGTTAATATTTACATATACATATGTACATTTACTTAATTTGTTAAATATTTTATAAAAAATGTAAATAAACACATAAAAGTGCATGCAAAATATTTAAAAATAAGCGGCGATAGCAAATGTTATAAATTCTTTATGCTAAATAAACAGAAAGCAAACAGGAAATAAAAACTGATGGGTCTTTAGTATCGATCACACAAATAAAATTCAATTAAAGATATACATATGTATGTACACAAACATGTATGTCGGTATATGCATACATACATAGACAAATGTCTACATTTCACAAAATCAATATGAAAGTTTACAGTTGTAATCAATTGGAAGGTAGACAGACAATTAGCTTTGAGAATAATGAACAAGCAGCCAAATAGCATGAAAACAAAAACATGCAAATAACTTTATATATATACATACATATACAAGTTAAATATAAAAGGTAAAAGAGCGAATACAAATGCAAATGAGAAAAGATAACTCGGTTGATGAGGGCATGCACAGTGATGTAGTTAAATTGAGATGTATGCTGACTTCCTAGTCCAACAAATTTCTTGTTCAGAACTAGTACGAGCCACCCGATTATTAATTACCAAAAAAAAAAAGAAATTGAAGCAAAAAAACTAAACTTTTTTCGATGCTAGCACCTTCGGCGGAGTTAAAAAAATTTCGATTGAAATACTCGCTGATTCGCTGATAAAAAATAAAAGATAAAAAATGAAGCAAAAAATCGAATAATTTTCGATGGTCGTATCTTCGCCGGAGTTAACAAAATTATTGTTTTATGCTGCACAAATTTTCAAATTTCGAACTTGTTTGCAATTGTTGCAAAGGTAATGCAGCCAAATTTCAATTGTCCAAAAATAATGCAGCGGAAGCAATTTCCACTTTCTATGACATCGCCGTGTTAAATTCACCAATGCTTCTGCAGGGAAAAGAGATTTATCGGGAACTAGGCGTGATAGTAATTGCACATACCTAAAAGCATAGACAGACGGCAGCGTTGATTCGGATCAACTCGTTAATACGGAATTATTTGGGAAATCAACTATAGTTGAAACGGTTAATGCTCTCGACTTAATTCTCAAAATTAATGCAGATCAGGAGAATTTTCGATGGCAACACTGACGGAAACGAATGAAGCAAACATCCGCGATAGCCGAGGGGGGAGAGTTGCATAGTACAATTCGGCAGGACCCAGGTTCGATTCCCGTTAAGACAAATTTTCAAAAATAACTTTTTTTTTATATATACAGGGTGTTCCAGAAGTCGACGTCAAGCCGGAAACGGTTATTAGAAAAATGTAACAATAAAAATTATGTCTTGTATTTTTAAAATTATAGGCGTTCAAAAAAAAGAAAAAATCTACAACTTGTGATGGTTTTTTAATTCCCGTTACTACAAATTTCTACTTTTTCTCAAATTTATTATTATTATGTAATTCTGAGTAAGCTTCTTTAAAGTCTAGTCTTAAAGTTATAGCCAACTGCACTAGCTGGGAAGGAAATTACACTTTTTGTCCAAAAAAAATTTGAAATTTAATGCTTCGCCAATTTTAACTGACTGTACTAAAAAAAATTAATACACTAGATTGGCAAGTAACTTTGAAAGTTGGCGCATTTAATAAGGATTCTAAAATGGTATGACACTTGCTAGATTGTTTCTTAAATGATGGACAATTTTGATTTTTGTAAAGAAACTCAGTTTTGAAAATTTTATTCTTACTTACATACTTAAAACGATTCTAGTGTACCCAAGACTTTCCTTGAAGCCGTTACATTTAGGTAATTCTAGTTTGATGGAGGCGGAGAGAATCATTTTACGAAGTGTGAGCAAGACAGAGAGTGACGCCACTTTGTCCTTGCCTGTCACCCGTTTCCGGCTTGCCGACGACTACTGGGACACCCTGTATATATAATTGGTTTTATTTTATTTCATATTATTATTTCAACCAAATTCAATTTTTAGAGCTTTGATTTTTATGGAAAATTTTAACAACAACTTATATATGTAACATAAAAAAATAAAAAATAATAATTGAAGGAACTGAATTTTTTTTTTCAATTTGCTGGCCGTTGAACTCGATAATACGACATCGCGGCTCACTTAATCCGCAATACTACCGTCTGTTAGGGTAAAATTTTGATCAGACTTACTGCTCCGTTAATCCGGATTAACGTTGCCGCCTGTCTATGCTATTTATAAGCGAAGCAGATCAGAATTAGAGCATTTTCTTAGAGGGAATACGTCAAAAAATAAATAAAAATAAAATATAAATTAAATTGATGCATATAACAAATTATCACCAGTACAGTTATTTTATATGTAAAGCAGTATATTATTCCATTTTATCCAATATCTAAACAATAACTAGTTAAGATGCAATTTTGCACAATTTTTATAAAGAAAAAGAAATAATGTATTTATTCATCTGTGTAAAATCAAAACCTTCAAAATCACATTAGTTGCTTTGCTAAGTTCATAAACACTTAAAAATGTAGATTTGAAAAGTTTTATAACTATATTTTCAAGCGACTTCATTATCACAATGCAAACTGTATTTATATTCATATTCATGTTGAGGGCTTATATTCAATGCCCTCTATCGGCAAATCTTACAAAACATACGTTTCTAATATTAAAATCAACCTTAGGATTAATCATCATTGATTACATTGATGTTATCCTTATGGCTTATCGCTTCTTAGTAGGAAGCAGATAGAGGATACTACCTATGTACATATATACTTACCCCCATATTCATTAAAAATAAAATAGATTTAAAGTGCTCTATAAAGTGACATTTTCATACAAATTCTTGATTTATAAAGCAGTTAAAGTCTTTTTTTATTTCTTATAAATTAAGGGGTTAATATATAAACAGTAAACCTAATAGCCAGAAAGGTGTGAATACCGATAATGAGAAGTGGTTTCATCCAAGAAGATTTTCCAATATCGACAGTATCATATTGACAAAAAAATTACATTATGGCTTTTAATTTGAACTACATGTACTGTATGTTCATAACTGAGTAAAGATTAACGATCATTAAAGTGTTACAATTTCATTCTACCGAGACTAAAAATTGTTTTACGTCGAAAAAGAAAGAAAATGCCGGGGTTCGTTTTTACCTTTTATTGTGCACCAAACTTTAGGGCGTGCACTTACATATATATGTACATATATGTATGAGCAGACAAACAAATCAATGCAAATTGCAAAGAACAGAGTAAACTGTAAAGCTTTTAATCAATCAAATTACTTTTAGCGTCAGACTAAATCTGGCAAATTTGCTACACATATGTACATATATATACATATATTTACATATCTAGACGCTTACATATATCTACGGATTTGTATTTTTAAATGACTATGTACGTAAATACATTGTTGCATTTGTTCAGCGGATTTAATTGTCGAGTGGCTTCTTTTGAAATCCCTTCTAATGCCAGCACTCACCACGCCTTAAATGAACGCATACAAGGGCAGTACGATAAGTACTTAGCCTCACCGCCTGATGGCGCCACTATCGCAAGAGAAATTTACTATCGTGTAGTACATTCTCGTAGACGGCTATTGTCAAAATCTCAGCCGAATCGGAGTCACGGTTTTGTTTTGACCGCGTGTGAAAGCGGGCGTATCCGCGGATTTTAGAAAAATGGAAAATGAGCTATATCGAACGGTGCTTTGATTCTTGTTTTTGGAAATGAAATCTCGCAGCGAAATCAAAGACCGCTTGGATGCTGTTAACGGTGACTTCTCCTTCGATGGCGACCACCAAAAATTTGTTTAACGAGTTTCAACGCCGAAAACGGCTACCACGGAGGATAAGGTGACAAAAATCAACGATCTCGTATTGGCAGACCGCCGATTGAAGGTGCCCGAGCTAGCTGAGACAGTAGGCATCTCAAAAGACCGCGTGGGTCATATCCTGCATGCAAATTTGGGCATGAGAAAGCTGTCAACGCGATGGGTGCCGCGTTTGCTCACTCCGGACAACAAGCGCCGGTTCACATCTCCGCCGTCGCCACGGCCAAATTGGTAGAAATGGGCTACGAACTGCTGCCCCATCCACCGCATTCACCAGATTTTTTTTGACAGACTCCATTGAAAAATGTGTCAAAAAGCTGCTACTAACTTTAGAGTCGACCTTATTTTGACTTTGAATATGCCCCTTTAAGTTTAATATTAAATGGTTTTAAATCAAATAATTTCCACCTTTTGTCACAAAAACCATTTTTTGTCGTTGCCTGTTTTTATAAATTACTTTACACGGAGGAATTGATCCGCTTAAGTAAATTGACGTACATATTTGTTTACTGAGAAAATAAAATGCAATTATACCGAAAGCAAGAAATGCTTATCAGCCGATGGAAGATTGCAGATCATATTTTGTAGATTTGTATTTCATCAAAATAGTTGAAATTTATAAAAGAAAGTAAATGAGTTGTCTGCTATTTGCCTAGATCATCACTTCTAATTTAACCGTTATCTATGCATATTTTCTTTAATTTAAGAATAGCAAAAAATAATTTAGACCAATTTAAATGTTTTATAAAATTTCCGTATATTTTTTTCTATAAATTACATATCAAATTTTTTCGCAGTGCAAGTTAAGTCATATTCGGCAATTATGTATGTTAACGTCTTCTGTGAGAGATTCTATATTTTGCTTCATTAGAAAGGTAATGATTGGCACTGCAGAAACCTAAAATTTTCACAAATCTTTGCATCTTTTTGGCGGATGCCGAAGAAGATTTTTTCGAGCTTTTCGGCTTGCAGCTCAGAACTAAACGAAAAAGCAAAATATTTTTTGTAATAACAAGCACAAAATTGTTATGTAAATAATTCACCACAATATTTGCTGAAAGCTATGGAAATTTAGTGAATCTTTGAATGCTCTTTTACATTTTGAAATGAGTGCAATGTTAGTGCCGGACTTCCACTGGCCATTAAATTACATAATTTTGGACGACAATGCTGGTGCATTTACGATAAAAATAATAGCCGTTAAGTTGGTTTCCATTCATCGTTCATTTTTAATTGGTAAATTTTTTTGGAAATATTTGTAATTTCAATGCCTGGTGGAAATTCGCAAGCTATATATTGAATATTCCTGGGAAATATAATAAATAAGTTTTTATGACAATTTAAATGAGGATGGTTAACGGCTAATTAGATTAAGTTCTACTCCCAAAGGTAATTCTTAGCGCTAACTTTGCCATTGGCGAATGGACATACATATGTATACAGATGAGGGTTATCACACAAATTTCATCAGCTTACCATCGGTTTGCGATCCATTCCACCTAAAGGATTCATGCGCTGCAAGCGTTTGCACAAAATAGTTTTTTGTAATTTGGTTAACGATTGGAAATCTAAAAATTCACACTGTTTTCAATATTAGAGTCGTTTAAATATTGTAGAATTTATGTTTGATTTATTTTCAAATACTTGTATGCCTAGATTTATGCAATGATGCCAATTTTCACTACCCTGTAATTGGATATTTTTTGAATAAGAATTTGTCGCACATTTTCAAAATAATTAACACATGAAAGTTCGCGCGCTAAAACGACTTTGCACCACAGCAACGGCAGTTCGAAGGCGACTGACTTGGGCGAGTGCTTGAATGAATGGAACTAAACTATTTCAGTAGGGCATTAAATGGGCATTTAGATAAGGCAAATTGCTGTTGACATATGATGAGCAAATAGAACTAACAATGAGTAATGAAATTAACAGTTGTGTAAAATCAACAACAACATGTGAAAAGTTGCATACAACTGTAGAGAGGTGCAATGGAAATGGCGGTGGGTGCGAACGCGCTTTTGGGGTTACTGAAAGGTTATTTTTATAGATGTTTTGCGTTATTTTCGTATGCGCCTACAAATATGCTACATATTAGCAACGTTAAGCGACATGGCAAAAGGCAGCGCACGGCAATGGTGATTGATGATGGCGATGATGGGCTGTGTGCGCCTGTTATTATGCAAAGAATTGGAAAGCTAACGGAACGGCAAAAGTTTGTACGTTAATTTCTGCAATTTCGATTTTAGTTTTTCAATTTACGCCTAGTGCCTTGTGTTGTAGGCGCATTTAGTCGCTTGCGTATGTCTAGGGGTGGCATTAAACGGTCGTCGAGGTTCACTAAACGCAGCCACTAAGCGGGTTTCTCGCATTACAAACATGACATTTGACGTTTAGAAAATAAAATGGGTAAAGGAAATTGCAAAAAAATGCTGCAAATATATACGTTTTACAATGAAATAAAGTGAAAAACAAGGTAACTTGTGTGTGTGTGTGTGTGTGTGACAGCTAAACATTTCAAAGACATGCAATAAGGCGCAAACAAAGGGAGCTTGAGGCGATGAATTACAAGACACGTACAAAGAGGACACAAAGAAAAGATGAAGATGTTTTAGTAAAACGAAAAAAAAAACAATAAAACAAAAACAAGCAGAAAGAAAACAAATAGCAATGAGCACACGCAAATAAACTCAACTGAGGGTTGAGACGCAACAACAAAACACAACACGAAACACACAAATAAAAACAAAGTATTTTCCTATTAATGTACACAAAATTTTTTTTTTCAATAAAAGTTCTTACCTTTGGCATTGCACAAAAGCTTTTGCTGACATAAATTTTGCAAATTTAACTACTTTATCGAAAAAGTAGTGAAGGCGAGCAAACGAAAATGATTGAATATATAATTTTGTTTTTGAGTCAATGTTGATACAAATATTGCAAGTTTTCAAGAGTTTAATTTTTTTTAATTTTTTATGACATCGGTTGTGTGTTTTTTTTTGTTAGCAGCAATATGCAGCATTAAAGTGCCGAGCATAGAGCAAGAAGAAATAGTGCAAGAGCAATAGCAGAACGCGAGTAGAGTTTAGATATATATATTTTTTTAATTTTTTTAAATTTTTTTTTATTTTTTTAATAATTTATATTTATATTTTCATTAAATTTATAAGCGTAGCAATAAGGTATAGATTTTCAATTTTGCGTAGCATACATTTTGGCGCACGAACGAATGAACGATTATACACACACCCAGCGTACGAGCACATTATGCGCAGGCATGTAAAGAGAAATACAAGAAATACAGATACATATATGCATGTTTCAATTTTAATTCATACACTAAAGAGATATTAATGTATGTATATATTCATGTGAAATACATATTACTACATGTACTAAAATTTGTTAATGAAGTGCAAATCAATTAGCTTATACAGTATTTGATCAGATAAGATTGGCTATCTAAGAGAGTGCTTAATATTTGCGTATCGATAATCCATCATAAATATGGTGTGTCGCATACTACACACAAACACATACTATGTGTCTGTGCATGCATTAATGTGAAATTTATCAGCATTATCTAAGATATTCAAATTAAAAAATATTATCCGACATGTTGCTAAGTAGTTGGTTAGATTTTTTTCTTGATTGTGCCAAATTTATATGAACATCGAACGACAAATTGAAATGTGAAACATCAAAACGCATTGGTCCATCGATGGCTTTAGTGAAGAAAGTAATAAATACCCTGCAGGGAAAACCCGAACTATTGAATCAAAATTGTACTTAGTTCAGTACTACATAGTTCTTTATCGTCAAAAACGAATCAGTCCAAAAGCAGAGAATTGTGGTACTTTTACCAAACTATTTTATTTTACTTTTTAAAACTACATATCGCTAGCTAAGAGTGAAAAGTTGCTAAGTCCCATTTTTGAAGTGAAACTTTTTTGCGTTCGGTTGGAAATAAATGCAAAACTCCGATGTAACGAAAAAGCGACACATTCGTTGGGCTCTAATTTCCAACTGCAGTGAAATGAAAAAGCGACATAAGTGACTCGGCACGATTAAGATTAAGATTATTTCTAAGACTAAGATTGAGATTATGATTTTGATTATTATTACGATTACGATTATGAGTATGAGTATCAGTATGAGTATGAGTATGAGTATTAGTATGGGCATGAGCATGAGTATGAGTATAAGCACGAGTACGAGTAAGAGTGTGAGTATGAATATGAGTATGAGTATTATTATGAGCATGATTGTTATTATAAGTATGAGTAAAAGTACGAGTATGAGATGATTATGATTATGGCTATGAGTATGATTATGAGTACGAGTATGAGTAAGAGCATGATTATGAGTTTGTGTATGAGTAGCAGTATGAGTATGAGTATGATTATGAGCATGAGTATGAGTATGAGTACGAGTATGAGTATGAGTATGAGTATCAGCACGAGTATGAAATGATTATGACTATGATTATGAGCATGAGTGTTATTATGAGTATGAGTATGATTATGAGTTGGAGTGTGAGTATAAGTATGAGTGTGAGCATTATTATGAGTATGATTATGATTAAAATTAAGATGAAGATTGAGATAGAGATTAGGATAATTGTTCGCTACTAAGTATAAAAATACTTGTACATAGAAGTAATATGGTGGCCTATACGGGTAATGCGAATGAGTTTCACTTCAGTCGTGATCTGGAGACACAAACAAGTTTTTTTCTAAAAAACTTTTTTATTATAAAAGAAGCAAGAACAATTAAAAAAACATCGTTTTCTAAAAGATCGAAATACATATTTATTTTTTCTCACCGTTGCTATTCAATGATACATGAATTTGCTAAGTCCAAAATAGTCACAGAACATGCGATAAGTCCCAGAGAATATAAAAACTTTTCATTAGAAATCTATATCTTAGGTGACGAATTTAGTTCGTCTTGTTGTCAAGCTAAACTGACGGTCATTGGTTGGGCTAAATGGGAAAGCCGGATATATACAAAATATATATGTTGGCAATTGGGAGTCGAGTCTGGATAAGTAGTTGGGTCTAGTGGCCATGCGATGTACATACGTTTCGCCGTACACCTCTGAGAATAATGTATTTTAAAATAGTTTTGCTGCAATGAACAAAATGCTTAGCAAAAGTTTAATGATTTTTGGCGAGCTTTAATTTACTGATATTAGGGTGGTACGTTAGGGTGATAAGAACTCAGATCTGGTGGGTAAGAACTAGAACGGGGTATTTGAAAATTGCCTTGGTACTCGAAATTGCCTTGCAAAGATACTTTCAACTCAGAGGTGCATGGTGAACTTTTTTTCTTGTAAGGTGGTACGGTCTAATGTACATGTGTCTGGATCAGGTCCGTGAGTTCGTTTTCTGAAGTACCTAGGCGGTAGCTCTGCTGCCAGAAAGTGCTAATTCGGGTGTTCTTTACGCTAGCAGCCCAGCAGAATCATCCCGTTGTAGTTCGAAATGAGTGATTATTCCTCGTTGACCCATACATTTATATCAGTGTCATTAAATAATAACAGCTAAAGTCTTTACATTATTCTGCCATTCACTTTATTACCCAAGTTATAGGGAATTCTTTGATGAATTGATGGGAATATTGGGGAGAATATTTAGCTGTTATTCCTTGTTGGAACAGCTATATCATTACATTCGATTGTTCGAACGATTCGAATCGCAAACAAAAAGGATTGGTGCTGAAGGTAATAGTCTAAAAGCAAATTGTTCTTCGAAGATGAGTTCCTCTACTGATGTTGTTAAAATTGCCCGGAGAGGCGATGGTTGACAAAATAGTTTTCTATTTATAATATTTTAGAGGTTTTATGCGACCATCTACTCATTTGACTATTGCCATTGAAAAATCGATTACATAAAGATTTCGTTTGGACATGAATTAAACAGGAATGAAAAAAATGATATACATATCGTACCTTTGCTGCAATAGTGTCATAATATGAAAAATCAAATATGCGAGATAAGCGGCTTTAAAGTTTGCAGTTTACATACACTTCCATGGTAAAACTCAAGACACATTTTACTCTAATGAACTATTGTTAATCGATACAGCAATGCAATTTTTACACAATAAAGAGGCTCCTTTTGTGGCGTTCATTTCTACATACATACTTAACTCAAAAGGGGGGTTTTTTTTTATTATGACGCTTTTGCTGCAAAGGTGCCATATGTATTTATGCATATACATATTTGTATATAGCGAGATCTGATATTCAATCTTAGTGTCTCTAATTTTGACAATTCCTTTTACCAAAAAATTAATTTTTTAAGAACTTGATTGGGGATACAATATATTTTCATTGGTTTTCAAATTCTAAAATTTCTAGGTAAGATGTATCTAGGGATGATTATGACCGAGTAAGTACAAGTACATACTCTATACTTTTCGTTCAATACCAAGTAATTTTGGTATCGATACTTTTGAACCAAATACTGAGAAAGTATCGAAAAAAAAGACTCGTATCGATACTAAGTAAAATTTTACTTCAGAATTTTTTCCTTTACTATTATTCCCAATAAGATTCGCCCTGTGCTTTACGGCTGCTTAATTGCCAGCGAAAACCGCAAGAAGGCGCCAAAGTCGATAAAATGCAAATTGTGCACGATCCAATTGCTTCACCAAAGTCCATATAATGCGACGTGTAAAAGTCACTGAGTAACTCTTATATTTTTCGCGCTGAAAACATTAGTGGACAATAGATACTAAAGGTAGGGAAGACCAACTCTGATATTGAAGTAAAAAAACAAAGAAAAAGAAGAGTAGGGTGCATAGAGTTGTTTACAAAGAAAAAAAAAGATTTTAGAAAAAATTTAAACGCCATCTTCGCATCTAGTCTGAAGAAAAGTAGATGTCAGTTAGAAAAATTACTCTAGTTTGCGGCATCTAGCTAATAGAAAATCTTTTGCATTTAAATGTACATACATGTTGCTGAATTGCCTTTGCAAATTTTGTTTAATAAAATTTTATTCGTATAGTTTTGTTTCTATACTCTTCACACTTCCAGGCGAAGTAATAAGGAGACATTTTTGAAACTACCGTTTTTAAATCTGTGGCTTTAAGATTTTTTCTGTCGACAGCAGAAAATAGTAATTTGTAAACGCTGCCTTATTACCTCACCTTGACAATTTTATATGCCCCATTGTAAAAAGAAATTCTAATTTTTTCTATTTATTTTATTTTATTTTATTGTATTTTATTTTATTTTATTTTATTTTATTTTATTTTATTTTATTTTATTTTATTTTATTTTATTTTATTTTATTTTATTTTATTTTATTGTATTTTATTTTCGTTTTATTTTATTTATGTCTCATTTTCACAATTTTATATGC
>JAPVRG010236243.1:0-12349 GCA_029783565.1 Rhagoletis cerasi
TATAACCGAAATAATGGCGGCCTGTTCGTCAGGTCGTAGCGGTTCATTCGTTTTAGAACTGCTCCAGCCAGAGCGTAATCTGTGGAAGGATGGCAAAATTAAAGGTAAGTTTAATGCAATTTTAAAAATTAAATATTTTTGAAGTATGTACATTAGACCGTATCGAAAAAAAAGTTTGCCGTACACCCCCTCACATGGTGCAATAATACAAGGTGGTGTTGCCCGTATATATGTAAAAAATTACACTAACAAATTATACGGAATCCATATTGTCAAATTACAACAAACACATCACTTTGACGTAATGCTCACCACGGCGGAAAAGTCAGCTGCTTTCCCAACACCACCTTGTATAAATTCGCCTTGCCCCCTCATGTGAAGTGTTTTTGAAAAGCAAAAGGCGTATTTATATAAGGTGGTGTTACTAGATCAGCTGATTTTGTGTATGTGTTTCGCCGCACGGCTTCTAATGTCCAATTGAAAAATTTTGTTTGCATTTTCACACACACTCTTACAGATTTTGACAGTTTACGCCGCCAAAGCAAAAACAAAATACATGTAAATTTTTGTTTTTGTACTCATGCTATCACCTTATATTAATTCGCCTTGGAAAAGCATGTAAAAAAATAATAATTTTTTTTTGACAACCCTAGTAGTCGCCCAATTACATTTTATTTATTCAGTCTACAGTCTACAGATGAATCTTACAGACTATATAAAAACATATTAAGAATAATCAATTAAATATGGCAAACAATTGTTGCTAGTCGCCTTTCAAACACGTCAAGTCCTTGAAAGCAATTCTCGTTCATTCTCTTATGTGTTTTCTATTTGCTTTCACACGCGTCAACTTTATTGAATTCAAGTTCTTCGTACTTTAAACGGGAAGCAACGAAAAGATCAAAAGAGACAGGAAAACTTGAAACGACTTGACGGTACGGGGGTATCTGTACTCTTCCGCTCTCTTCTCACCTCCTTCGCCTACGAACGAGCAGACTTGAAAGCAAGACTTGACCCGTCTGAAAGGCGACTTAAAGTTATATAAATGGAGACTAAAATCTACGTTAGTATTGTGGTGAATACTACGAACACACGAATTAATTAAAGCGAACTACCAGAAAATTGCAGAATGTTCGACAACGAGAAACGTATTTGTGTGTGTTCGCTGCGATACAAGTACGTCTTGTTTTCGCTGCACTACTTCAGATGATACTAGAGAAGGACGGGAATTCTCGATAACGAGAACTTTCTATTGGAAGATTCTAGAGATGAGAGCGCAGTTACATATATAAGGCGAGGCTGCATGGCAAAGTCAAGTCATTCGTAAATCAGAGAACTTCCAAGGCTTGCTTTGTTAATTTTCAAAATTTCAAAAAGTAAAAATCGTCTGAGGATCTGTTAAGAAGATAGAAAACACTAGTAGACAAATTTTGACGTAATTTCGTTAACCTAAGAAAAAAAATGTTTTCTTAGCTAATTTTGGGTCGCTGAACACGAAAACAAAACCCATTCTTTTTTTCAAAGAAGCGTTTTCGAGATTTTTTCAAAAAACGTGTTTTTTGGTACCTTCCGCAGTTATTTGTCAATACCTTTTGAAAAGAGCAAAATCGAAAAAAATTGGAATTTTCATTCATTTTTGAAAATTACACATTTTTAGATGCTTATTTGTAATTACAAAAAATTTTTTTTTTTTTTCAAATTTGGGTAAAAGATAAATCATTTCAGTAAATTTTTAGTCTAAGATCATCCAAATCGGACAAGAAATGTAGATGTTATGGATCACTGAGTAAAAATTCTAACTTTCCATTTTTCACACAATCACACTTTTAGTCGAAAATAAGCTTTTCACCTTGAATTTTTTAGTTTGTGTTGGGTAGAGTCTTCTCGAAATCGCATCCAGGAGTAAGAAAAAAATAAAAAATTAAAAAATGTAATTTCCGACCAAAAGTGTGATTTTGTGAAAAATATAAAGTTAGAATTTTTACTCAGTGCCCCATTACATCTACATTTATTATCCGATTTGGATGATCTTAGACTCAAAATTTACTGCAATGATTTATCTTTTACTCAAATTTGGAAAAAAATTTAAACCAAATTTTTGTAATTAAAAATAAGCATCTAAAAATGAATGAAAATTCCACTTTTTTCGATTTTGGTCGCTAGTAACAGTAATAATTTGTATTTAAATCTATACAAATTATATATTTTTGCAAAGGGCGCATCAATACCTTTTTAGATGATTTTTTCAAAAGATATTGTCAAATAACGGCGAAAGGTACCAAAAAACAGTTTTTTCGAAAAAATCTCAAAACGCTTCTTTGAAACAAAAATTGTTTTCATATTCAGCGACCCAAAGTGTGACTAGAAAATACTTTTTTACAAAGGTTAATTTTTCGTGTAAACTAGTGAAATCCATAGAAATGTATTTTGTCGCGATAGGCGATAAAATTCTCTTCCGATTGCTGGGGTGAGCTATTTCTGTCTACGTTCAAACCACTGCTGCTACGACAGCTTTGATGATACATTAATCATTTTAAACACTCTCACCCGCAAAAAATCGTCTTTTACTTCAAAAGTTCAACACGGACACTTTATGAAATCCAGTTTTGATTAATTTCAACACACCCTCAAACAACCTACATGCATTGTCATGTCTTGTAAACTGTTGTTTGCGTTAAATACTTCAGAAGTCGTAAGGTTGCCAAAAGTGACACACACTACTTGATATTGCTAGATATAAGAGCAATAAATCTTTTCAACTTCTTTCAAGTTTAGTACTTGTACACATATTTATATGAAGAATTTGGTAGCGTTAAGTTAGTGCGATACATACAGACAATCAAATTTTCACTGACATCTTATATTATTTGTACATTTAATCTCACTCAACAAACTAGAGTTCAAAACATTCTATATCTTACATACATATATCGAATTTCAATTGTCAACCCAAGCGAATTGCCATGACCATGACTATCATACATGCATACATACTAACATACATTTCAGTTTACACACCATGCCACTATGGGTAATTTTATTCGTTTTTTGGCCAAATGTCGTTTTTCATACTTACAAAAATAAACTTTTTGTCCTTGGTATTTGATAAAGAAAACTTTAAATCAAATAACGGTGTCTGTGTTTTTGTAAAAAACGAGCGACCACTCTTTGTCTGTGAGTGAAATAGTGGAATGGATTTTGTGTTCTGTTTTTTGTAGCTATTTTCGAACAACCATATTGAAGTTAATAATTATCCAAAAAATTAAAAAAAAAAAAAAAAATGTAGTACTTTTGAGATACATATATTTTTGGTATTTTTTGGAGAGAAAGACACATACTTCTTACCTTTAAAATTCTATGCTTCAATTATTTTAATTTTTTTCTTAAAACTGAAGTTTGAATAAGCTTTTGAAATTTGGGCCGCGTTTAAACTATCAAATACGTGTAAAATAAAGTGTTGTGAGTTTAATTTGCTAATTACATGCTGCGAATTTTTGCGTTTTCTGAGTAAATAGCTATTTTTGTAGGTATTCTTGATGCTGTCAATAGTCAACTATTTACCATTTGGAGGAGAGAACTCAATAAAGAGAGCAGACAAAATGCTGTTTTCAATGTGGTTGCTGCAAAGGCTGCTCCTTTTAACTTTTCGGCAGACAAATTAGAAAATTCAGACATTCCAGGTTTTTAATAAAAATTAATATAACTTTACAATATTTTTCAAAAATAGCCAATGTACAAATAGTTTTTATAACTAAGTTAATTTTAATACAAATACTAAGAACAAAACTACATGCAAATCTTTTCAATAAAACCACAAATTAAAAAGTGATCCATTTAGAACCCGGTCGTCAAGGGTTAACATTTTTTTGTTTTGCAGAATGTGGGAAATCAAATACCAATCAAAAAAATGACTTTTTTTTTAAATAGTCTACTTATTTGGTCATAATTAATTTTTGCCTAAAAAATGGGCAAATTACCCATAGTGCATGCGTACTCTTGTATTGACTCACAAGGTTGCGTATACGTCTAGTGGCGCACAGAAATTCTATGTATAAATTCACTTTAAAGGTTATACGAGTGGGTGGTATACAAAATACTGACCCGAAAGAGCAAATAAATGTCACAAGTTGCTAACCAATTTCTTTGCTTATTTTTACAAATGTACGCAGCTATATTTGTATGTGTCAAGTTCATGGCTACTAACGATAGTTAAAATAAATGAAACAAATACATACTTTACTACCAGAATACTCGTAGAATAGCAGAATAGACTAGAATAGTATAGTTAAAAGCATAAGAACCCCCAAAAGTGTTAACGTACTCTATCGTAAAATACTCATTATGCATGGTTATCAATTTTTCCTTCACCGTTGTCAATGAAAATGCCCTGCATAGTTAGTTTACTTTATTAAAGTAGCCCTAAACTGTTGTGCCATTCCCGCGCTCAGCTCCCACCATATTTAACCGCATTGTTATACACTTATTAAACAAGCCTCATGCATATAATTTTAACTGCATGACTCAACTAAACCGTAGCAGGGCGATAATAAAAGTAAAAATGAAGTAGCTAAATTCTTAAGTAAAATTTTTTGTTTCTGTTTAAGTAATTTTTATTTGCTTTTTTGCTTATGCTGTTTTTTTGTTGTTTGTTATTTTTTCTTTGCCTGTTTATCGCACGAACATGATTTTTAATACCTACATACATACCCGTAAAAGCTAAGTGAAAATACCTTAGGTCCAAGGCACACTATACACCTTTTCATCGGCAGCTATGCAATTAAGTCGGTTTGCGCAACGGATTGGTGGTGAATGCACAAACTAACCGAACGATTTCTCGCATATGACTTGTTATTCAATATATTGTTTTTGGGTTTTAAGTTTTAAGTTTGTTTTTTGAATTAGTTATTTTAGTTTTATGGGTTATTGGCCTTCATAAATAAAAAATAATGTAGCTTTAAAAAAGGTTTATAAATTGAAAGATGTATGAAAACGTCAAATTATAAATCTTTTTAAATCTATTTTATTTTTTATAAATAAGGCCAAAAGTAGATTTAAAGAGCTCTATAAAGTGACATTTTCATACAAATTTTCGATAGTCTTTTTTATTTTTTATGAATTTGGGTGTAAGTTTTTAAGTCAAATTTTTATTTATTCTATTTTTTTTTTTAATGTGTTAATGTTTGGCCGAGCTTCTCCTCCAATTTTTGGCGTGCGCCTTGATGTTGTCACACAAATGAAAGGGACCTACAGTTTTACGCCGACTCCGAACGGCGATTCTATTTTTATGAGAAGCTTTTTAATGGCAGAAATACACTCGGTGGTTTGCCATTGCCTGCTGAGGGGCGACAGCTGTTAAGAAAAAAACTTTTTTCTATATCTAATTTTTTGCGATATTGCTCGAACCCATGCCCCACGGAGTGGTAGTGCGTACTTCTAACCACTACACCACTTAACTTAAGTTTATTTGTTTCGGGTTTTAGGTTATTTTTTAAATAAATTTTTTTAAGGTTATGGTTTTTCTTAATTTGAAGTGATTGAGTTTTTTAGGTAAATTTTAAAGTTTTTTTATGTTGAGGTATTGAAATTTTTTAGGTCAAGTTTTCTTTTGGGTTTGTTTTGGAGGCTATTTAGCCAATTTTTTTTTTAATTTTAAAGTTTTCTGGCGCTCAGAATTTTCGAGGCTTAGTTTTTTAAGTTATTTTGTTTTAATTTACAGTTTTTGAATTAAAATATTTTTGGATTTTTAGGTTAACGTATTTTTTGTAAATTTTGTCTTAGTTTAGTTGTTTTGGTTTTAGGTTATATTTTAAATTGGTTTTTAAGGTAACGTTTTTTTAATTGAAGGGGTTTAAGTTTTTTGGTAATTTTTTTTTATAAATTAAAGTATGCTGGTTTTTATTTTAAGTTGAGTGATTTTAATTTTTTGGTCAATTTCCATTTTAAGTTTGTTTTCGAGGCTAGTTATTTTAATTTCTTTTAAGTTTTCTTAAGCATTGCATTTTTTAGGCTTAGTTGCTTAAGTATTTAATTTTTTTTTTTTCAATTTACAGTTTTTAAATGAAGTTTTTTTTTGATTTTTAGGTCATCGCACAGTTTTGGTAATTTTTTCTTAATTAAAGATTTACGTTTTTTAGGTTAAGTTATTTTATGTAAGTTTTCTTTTTCAGTTTTAACTATTTTGTGTTAGGTTATGAGATGCGTTTTTATGTTCAGTTTATCAAATTATTTTCTTTAAATTGGGTTATTTGAATTTTTTAGGCCAAGTTTTTAAGTATTTTTTAGTTAAGAGTTTTTAAATTACGTAAGTTATTTTTGATATTTAGATAATCGTACTTTTAGTTAAAATTTTACTTAAGTTAAGGCTTAAGTTATTGGGTAAGTTTGTTTTTAGTTTAAACCTTTTCAAGTTAAGTTATTTTGGTTATGAGATGCATTTTTAAATTCAGTTTATTAAATATCTTTTTCTTAAGTTTCGAGGTTAAATGGCTCCTATATGAAATTATTTTTTTAAGTTTTAAGCTCTATTAAATTAAGCTATTTTAGCTTTCGAGGTTAAATTTTGTTATATTGTTTAGTTTTCAAGGTTAGGTTAAGTTTCATTTAAGCTTTAAGCTAAGTTTAAGTTTCTAAGTGCATTTTGTTGTTATTTTTTTCAGTTTTGATATTTATTTTATGGTTCAGTTTTTTAGCTATGTTTTTTTAAGTTTCAAGAATTTTAAATACAAGAACGAAAAATGACACTGAAGATGGCACAACGCCAAAACCGGTTTTTCTCCAAACCAAAATTGACAAGGGATGACGGAAAATCGATCCACATTACATCATACTCCTACCCTGTCGGAAACACCAACAACAAAAATGACAAGATTAACTCTTTAAAAAGATTATTTTTTGTTCATTTATTTTAGGGATGGTTTTTTAATTTATTTTTGGAAATAAGTATAGGTATATAAGAAAATTTATATTTAAAAATTTTTTAACGGCTTCACGCTTAATAAATTTGTTAAATATTTTTTTTAGTTAATTTTTTTCTAATTACATATTAAGTTTTCTCTTTAATGAAGCCACTTTTGTTTCTTTTAAGTTAATTTTTTCACTAAAGTCTTTCTTAAGTTTTGACGACTAGACTATCGGCCGATTAAAAGTCTGTAGTGTGTCCTAGCCATAAGAGTCAACGACGACAAACACCAGCTAAAGGCCAAACGAAAAGTCATATGGTACGTACATTCATGCATACCTATATACATACATACTTACATGTGTATGTAGGTTTATAATACACAAGTTCAAACACTTATTTACATACTCGTACCTGAAAGCAAAGCACGTATGCATGAGCATGTGTGTGTGCACCCTTGTAAGGTAAGCACTTATTTGCGTGTGCACATATATTCTGAGGTTAATGGCATACGTTTGCTCTATACGGCAGCAATCTGTCTGCCGGTTTGTCGTATGCACTTACGTACAAACATATATATGTCATATGAATAACAGCCTTAGGGCTGACTAACTAACTAACGACCGAGGGGGTTATTGTGTCTGTACTTGTTTTATTGCTTTTTGTTTGTTGGTAGCCATTTGAATAGTAGTGCATATGTATGTACATCTGTACATATGTGTGAAGAGGAGCACGAGTGCGAACACGTTTTCAACATTTTTGTTTTTTGCTTTCAATTCCTCTTTTTTTGTTTTTTTTTTTTTTTATTCACTACCGCAGGCAAAATGTGATTGCCGACGTGTCTTTTACTTTGTAATGTCATTGTTGTTGTTGTTGTCGCTTCTTACTCAATCAAATGTGCCGGTGAGTGGCAGCGCTTTACATCTTTTGTCAACACAAAAACAAATAAATCAGCTTGCCAAGAAAGCAAACAAAAAATGAGACTTGATAGAATAAAAAAATTAGAGAGGAGGAAGAATAAGGTAGTTAGAAACTAACAATAGCGGATGCTAGTATACGCACACTAGCCAAGATTGACTGAATGTAAACGGAGATTCTCAATAAAATAATGGTGCCCAGCTCATAGGTCATTTGAGCTCGTCGACTCAATCAAATTTCCGTAAGTTAAAGTGCGCCTCATCTCATCAAGAGTTTGCAGCTCTTATTCAAATTGCTTTTAACTTTTTGGTTTATGGTGAGCTAGTGCCTTGTTTCATTCAGAAATGCGCTATATACCACCAGTTCGCGAGCAAATTCTAAAGAATTTAAATCTCGTTCCAGCCTTCCTGGATTCGAAGTGCAAAATAAGTTGTTAGATTTCTTGAGCTTGCCTGTTTTTTGTTGTTGTTGTTGTTTTTCTAAGTATTAGTGGTATAAACAAATTTTTTAATGTTTTGCTAGGGCCTTTTGGCCTCTTTTGTAACTTGTGCTTAGAAAATGGGTAAAATATTCTCAATAAATCAAAAGTACGCGGCAGGTTGTAAGTGGATAGCGCTGATGTCAGCCTTAGTTCCCCAGAAGACATTCACCAGCACCCTCAATAAGGATACAGATATTAAAGGTGAAGGAATTGGTTAGATTAAAAAAAAAAACAGTTATCTATATATATATTAAAATTGCAACATTCCGATGTCTGTGGAGTATAGATATTAAAGAAAACTTAATATGTGGGGTCTCTATTAGAACAACAGAATCCAAATCAAAAATTTTTAGAATTTTTGTATGTCTCTCTGTCTTTCTGTATGTTTGTACGCGCATCACTCAAAAATTAATTGATTGGATGTAGTTTCCGCCGAAGTGTTGATAGAGGTACAATAGCTTAAATTTTAGGACACAAAAAAATTAGAGAGTAGCCAACTATTTGAAAATTTCTGTTTAAGTAAATCGATAAGATTAAGTAAATATTGCAATATGGCTGTCAAAAGAAAGATGTTTAAAAAGGCTTACGGTCGAAAATATTTTTGTGGAAGGTTGTCACCCGTTTGAAATTTTTAATTTAATTTAATTGATTATTTAATTAAAATCATGCATTATGGGTATCAACCTACAGAGGTTTAGGTAAGTTTACTGCCAAAAATATTTTTGGTGAGGGTTTCCACCTGTTTGAAAAATTTTATTCAATTATTAAATTGATAAAGTGAATGAAATATTACAATGCGGGTATCAAACTAAAGAGTTTTAAGATCGTTCCACATTACATAAATTTTAAGAAAATTTACTGTTGAAAATATTTTTGAAGTGGGTTGCCACCTAGTTTGAAAAATTTAATTCAGTTAAATTTATAAGATAAGCGAAATATTGCCATATGGCTATCAAACTAAAGTATTTGAGAATAAAAAAATTGTAACAGACCCATAGAATTTTGGTCTGTCTGTCTGTATTTTTGTAGGCGCATCACGCAAAAACTAGTTGCAACATCTGATCTTGCAAAGTACTCTTTGGAACTTCGTAAAAATATGTGATTGCCCATTTAAGTTCTTGAAGTAGAGGCCGCGGCCTCTTTAGGTGACAAACTGAACTCTATGAAAATTGGATTACGTATACGCAGTGTGGATTCCAATTAGGGTTGTTGAGAAAATTAAACTGATCTGTTCGATTATTCAACTTTTTTACAAAACCGGTTTTCGAGTTATTCCAAAAGTTGCAATTTGAAAAACCCGGTTCCCGATTTTGAAATTAAGAAAAAACCGGATAAACCGGTTTTATTTTACATAGCTTTAATACGGTGAAAATGCTTATGTTGGTATGAAGTCATGACCAAAAATTACAATAAAGCTATTAACAGTAAATATAGCTTTTATTTAGAAAAGTGTAAGGCAAAATAAGTTCAAAGTTTTTTTAGATCAAAAGTAAAACAAAAAAATTAGTGAAAAATTCATGTTTGGTCTTATTTTAAAATTTTTCGTTATTCCTTCATTGCATTTTTCTGACTTTTAAGGGATTTGAGTAGTGCTGTTTCCGCCGTAGCCAAGTGCCTACAGGTGCCTACTGCAACTCGGGAGGTCCTTGGTTCAATTTCTGCTCCCAGCAACATCACCCCTCGGCAGACAATGGCAAACCTCCGAGTGTACTTCTGCCATAAAAAAGCTTCTTCGGAGGCGGAGTAAAAGTGTAGCTCTCCATTTGTGTCGCAACATCAAGAAGCAGAACGCTAAACATTCATTTTTTTAATCATATATGATATACTGTTCATCCCCAAATAACCTAGGATATCATTTTAAAACTAATTGGGGGCTTTCCTTGAATTGGAAAAAGCCTTGAAAACTTCGAAAAAGTCTAACCCCCTTATTCATAAAAAATAAAATAGCTTTAAAGTGTTCTATAAACTGAAATTTTCATACAAATTTTCAATTTATAAAGCAGTTTAAGTCTTCTTTATTTTTTATGAATTAGGGGGTAAATTTTTATTGAGAGATCGAGATTTGTATGAAATGAAAAAAACCGGTTTGATCGATCAAAAAATCCGGTTTATTCGATATTCAAAAAATCCAGATTTCAAAAAAAACCGCCTATAGATATCGAAAAAACCGGTGGAAACCCGTTTGGAAAGACCGAGTCAATCACCCTATGATCTACGCTTTTGTAAAAACGGTTTCTTCATTCATATTGAAATGTAAAATTTGAAAGTTGTATTTTGATTTTTTTTGGTTTTGAAGCAAAAATAGATTTTTATTTGCATAACTAAGAGGTTACGTATACGCAGTGCGTTCCAAGCTATTTACATATATATTCGCATATGTATGTTGATCATCAAAATTGCGGTCATCATTGACAGCATTCATGATTAATTTTTCAACAAAATATTTTTTCGCCTCACAAATAAGATGAATGTTTATCTTCTTCATGATAGCTACTCGTTTTCGTTTAAAATTTAAAATACTATTTATATATTTTACATATGGTTTATTTACAAAATATCTAAATGTTAGTCAATTTTGGAAATACTCACTAAAAGTTCGCAAATTAAAAAAAAAAAACTTACAACAATACTGCAATGCAATTATTTAATTTTTTGTTGGTGTTGGTTGAAAGTAGATTATTTCATTTTTATTTTTTTCAATCACTCCAATTTATCTACCCTCATTTTTAACGCCTGGTTAGCAGCAATCGTTTGGTGATATACTTTTCAGCTGCACACATTCATATATTCACTGAAACCACTCGCTGATCATCAAACATACAATAAATGAGATTGTACACTCAACGCCTCTGCACAATCCATAGGCATAAACCCGCGTTTATTGTGTACACTTCATATTAAACCCATTTTGTATTTACACCTTTTAGCTCTTTATTTAAATTTCTTGCTACTGTCGATGGCTTTCTTTAATTTCTGCCTATAAAAACCACTTGAGGGTAAAGCAAATAAAGAAATAAATACGAAAGTTTAGACATCTCTTTTATCTGGTTGGTTAGAAATTTGCTACTTTGCAAAGTTTATTTAGTGCTTTTCGGATTTTTTTCACTCGCCTGTTATCCGCTTTAATGGAAAAGTACACTTTTTACAGCAATTTTTGTTTGTTTGTTTTTCTTTTCTTTACTGTTTTGTTTTGCATGTCTATACATGGATATTTGCTTGGCAACGACATTATTTGTTAAATACTTTCATTTTCACTTGGGTGGATTAAAGAGGAATCGGTCTAAGTGAGGTAAAATACATATGCATGTGTGTCACTGCTATTCAGGAAAGCGATAAAGAAGAAGTTTCTCATTTTAGCATAAAAATAAGTTATCTGAGATATCGTACAAAAATTGCAAAGCTTTCAAAGGTTCCTCGACAAATGCTCACCATCTCAAAAGCGTTAAATTATCGGCAGCAGTGTTGCCAGGTTGCCGATTTGGTTGTCATATGGACGATTTTTAACTCATGACGATTTGACGATTTCGACAAGCAAATGAAGATGTTTGCTCTGTGCGAATTTTGGCGCTTAAAAATTGTCTCTGCCGCTGTGGTGTAGTGGTAAGCAGTGCGCGCTTCCACCCCGGAGGCCTTTTTTCTTAACGGCGGTCGCCCTTCGGCAGGCAATGGCAAACCTCCGAGGGTACTTCTGCCATGAAAAAGGTTCTCATAAAAATACAATCGCCGTTCGGAGCCGGCGTAAAACTGTAGGTCCCTCCCCTTTGTGTGACAACATCAAGGCGCACGCCACAAAATCGGAGGAGAAGCTCGGCCAAACACTAACATATGTGTAAGCGCCAATCTATTATTATTATTATCAATGCAATTAAATAAACATATTTTTGTTGTAAATAATGGTAATTTTAATAATTCGTAAAAAAATTTAACTGTATTTTTTATTACTTTCGTATAGTTTTCAGCGGCCAGAATAAAAAAAAGCCAAAACCTGTCCGAACACTGTTCATTTCAATAATTTGTGTGTTGACGATTTTTCAATACAAATGACGATTTAA
>JAPVRG010236251.1:9141-26148 GCA_029783565.1 Rhagoletis cerasi
CAGTGGTGCAAAGAATTTGGAAGATGGAATTCTACTGCTCATTTATATCCGATGAGGAGTTGATTGTTTAAGCAGAATTGCGGTTGCGAAAGTTCTCGGCTGTCCCTTGCGATTGCAGTTTTTCGATGTCGAACATTCGTCGCATTGCCTGCCACACGTTCTTTACTGCACAGCGGCGCATGCAGGTCTTGACTGCAACAAGGTATTTATCCGAGTCGATGTTAGCTCCACAAATTGCACACACGGCAAGAATAGCTCGAAGCCTCTTATCCGTCGATTACAACGAAATCAATTTGGTTCTTCATTCTTTGATCAGGGGACACCCACCTTGTGGATGTTTCGATGCTGGTGTTAGGTACTAAATAGTAACTACCATTTTCAGTGGTGCGGCAAAGTCAGCCTCTCTTCGCCGTCAAAAATATTAGGCGAAATATTCCAACTTATGGACCAGATATGGCCTCTTTGCCCACACTAAAATTCAAATCGCCAAACACCATTTAAACATCGTGACCGGGACAACACTCATATGCTTCTTCAAGGCGCTTGAAGAAAATATGAACGTTCACTCAATCCAATGGCGATGCACAGTATTCTCCTGTCTACTTTTTTCAAGATAGTCGATTATTTAAGATCATTAGATATGCAAAAAAAAATCTGTTTAACCCTTCCGGCCAATGAAACAACTTTTACATTTTTGGGGCACTCGGGTTCATTCTATCTACATTTTTGACTTTTCCTTTTTAGGCGATTTGCTTGATCTTTCATACAAAATCCTGCTTTCATATATATTTTTTTTAAGTGAAGTATTGAGTGAACATGGCTCATAAAAAGAATTCGAGCTAACGTAAGCTGGACGGGGATTATACTCTTGCAGAATGGAACTTTTGAGCTTTACCTTTTGCAAGACCGGCTAGAGTTTTACTTACGGATATCTGTACGTTTAATCCTACCAATATTAAGAAAATATATGAAAGTTTTTGAGTGAGTGAGTGTGAGAGTATGTAAGTTTTTCTTTCACGACAAAACGGTTGGACATATTTCAATGAAATTTGGCACAGTGGTGGGCTTTAACCTGGATTAGCATAAAGGATATTTTTTGAAGAGAGCTACCAACTTTTTCAAAAGTTATATTCACTTAATTTATATGTGAAATAAAATATTACAACATTGTGGTGTTAAAAACGATTTATTTCGAAAATATTTTTGGAGAGGGTTGCCACCTGTTTTCGATTTTAAAACCGATTTCATTGAGAATTAAGAAACCTCTGTTTGGAAAATATTTTTTAAGGAGGGTTGCCACCTGTTTTAAATTTTAAAACCAATCAAGAAATTTAACGAAATACTTTAAAACGGCTACCAAACGAGAATATTTTTTAAGAGGGTTGCCACCTGTTAAGAAACTAAATATCGATTTGATTAACAAGTTTAATGAAATATTTTAATATCGGCGACTGTTTTCTTTATTTCTAAAATATTTTTGAAGTGGGTTATCACCTACACAAAAAGTTAAAATCAATTTAATTATTAAGTAAGTTTAAACGTTTTGATATACATTTGTAGGTGTCAATCGAAAAGAGTTTATTTAGGCTTCATCTCTTTATTTTTATTTTTGAAGACGCCACATGTCAACTGTTTAGAAATTCAGAATCAATTTAACTGAGAGATAGAGGTGTAAGTATGCTTTTTTCTAAAATATCTTTGAAGAGGGTTACCACCAGTTCAAAAAAACCACTTCAATTTAATGACGCGTTAAATAAAACATTACCATAAGGTGGTCAATCAAAGAAGTCAGATATATCATAACGTTAAGCGGGGCCGCGGGCAAAAGTTAGTAGAATATAACAATGCTACTTCGTTTGTTTTAGGGCTGTAGCATAGTGTTATTAGCACTGAGAAGTATTCTGTCAAGAAATTTAACAGCTTGCCCACTCAGAGGAGTGAATATATACCTACCTTTTAAACATAGCTAGTAAATATTTGTTTTAATTTCACGGTAAATTACTTATGACTCTTAATCGAATTTCTTTTATATACATCAATATGCTTTTGTATGTACTTATTTTTAATCTTTGCCTATTCGGGTTAAACACCTATTACCCGGCTTAATAGGTTGTTTTTACAACTTTACCTCAAAGGTGACCATACCGCAGAAGCAAAGACTAAATAAAATAACAAATATAGTATGAAGAAATTCGCCAGCAGGGAATTGCAATTTTACGCTTCGACTAAGTTAACTGTAAGGAAAGAAATGCAAAAAAAACACAAATGTGAAAAATTATATATTTACTTATTTATTTTCACTTAAAAGAAAATAGCTTTTTAACGTACCGTTATGAGAGTGCGTACATATATACATACACATAAACTAAGGGACCCTTTTGCGGGTCAAACGTATTTATTTACTACATGCCATATAAATATATATGTATGTAGAAATGTATGTAGCAACATATGTAAACACATTTGTATTTACACGCGTATGTACATATGTATGATGGAAAAAATAAATTGCTGGAAAAAATTACTGTGAAATAACGGTTAATATAATTTGGTATGCAATTTTCACTAGAAAAATAATAAAAAGCAAAAGCATGAAGTGAGAAATGAGGAAAATACTATGCATACATACATACATATGTGTATATAAAAAGAGGTTTTTCTGCCATAGCACTACCAAGGTGGTCACGTAATATTCATACACATACGGTGAAATCGTTGTATGTATGAATGTGTTTGTGCGCGTGTTTGACTACCCACCAAGAAATGGGACTAGCTTGTAGCTAACTATTAACTATCTAGCAGTCAACTAGTTGTAACTATTTATTAACTATTTCCTTTGGCCGTTACTAACTACTTTTAAAGGGCGATGGCTGCAAAGTAGTGCGAACTGGTTTCCTCTGCATTAGAAGTTAATTAACTTGTAGCTAACTACTTTTGGATATAAATTATCAATTAAAAAAGGAATTTTTAAATTTTTTATGTTTTTATTTATTTACTTAGTTTATTTAACAATACATATTTGCTTATTTGCTTACATGTTCTTTGTAGATGCTCTCATATTTGTATTCGATCAGACATAACATCAAAATGATAATATAAAGTTTCGATCATTATTTTATTTGTCCTAAATACGAAAAAGAATCTGCGAAGTGCAGAAAAAAAGCGTATTGAAAGTAATTTTTAATGAGGATATTTAAGTAGAAACTTGTAAAGAAAACAAACTCCCGATAAAGTCTGCATGACTCCTGTACGACTTTACAACTAACTTGAAGTTAGTTTTTTTCATAGCTAATTAGAAGTTAGTTATTTATCGGAATCCCGCAAAAAAGCTAACTAGAAAGTTGGTTATTTTAACCAATTGATACTTTTTTTCTGCAGGGTAATTATGTATGTGAACATATGTAAACACATATGATTTTATTTTCTGCGTTTAATGAAAGTAATTTCACACTAAAGATGTGGTTTGCAAAAAAAAATTTGTTTCAACTTCCATAATAATAATACATAGCATGTGAAGCTAAGCCAAACACAACGCACATAATGACACCCCAAGCAATACATTTTTTTTGATACTTTTGTTTTGATTATCATTCTGTATTTATAGTGACTAGTTGATTTTCATGTGGACTGAGTGACAGAGTGACAGCTGCTGCGACAGCGACTGTGTGTTTGACAGTTGACTTCACGTTTTTATACAAATAGTTTTGATAAACTGCTGCGCAAGTCGACTTAAAACTGGTTTAAACTCATTCGCTCATTTAACATAACACTGCAGTGTTTTGTTCTCAACGAACAAATCAGTTGAAGAGCACACAGTGAAGCAAGAAAGATAACCATCTGCATGACATGATTCTAATAAAGAATTCTTGCGTCAAAACAGTATTTTAGTTTTTTGCGAGAGAAAGTAATGAAAACAATGGACAGTGAAGGCAACGGAAATCAAAAAGTAATTGACAAAATTGTAATTACTAAGAAAAATGTACTTAGATCCAAAAGTATTCAGGCATTTATGTTGTAGTAAATATTCAAGTACTTACGGATTATTGATGTCACTAAATACCGAGTATGATAAATACTATCATGCTTTAAGTGTGCTAAATATTTTAAGGAAATGTATTTACTTACATTTACTTTACTCACAAGAGCAAATACTGATTTAAAAATATTTAGGTAGATTATTCTACTTGATGAAATACCGCGTGAAAAGTACTTAGACAGTATTTTAAGCTTTTAAAAACACGGGATATCAAATTTCTTGGCATTTATGGCTGCACTAAACCCTTCATTAAATAGTTTTTACTGCAATTTAGTATTCATGGCTTCACTAAATACTATACACAAAATAAACACCGAGTGCCGAAAATCCCGAAATAATGCCGAAACCATCTGAAAAAATGCTAGACGATGTATGCAATGGTTATCCCGAATTAGTCCCGAAAATCCTGAATTAGTCCAGGAAATCCCGAAACAAGTCCCGAAACCTCGTAAGTCATAAAAAATCCCTAAAAAAATATTAGACTCTGTATACAATAGTAATCCGGAATTAGTCCCGATTATCCCGATAAAGTACTGGGAATCCTAAGTCATAAAAAATCCCCAAAAAATCTTAGACGCTCTACACAATAGTAGTCCCAAAAATCCTGAATTAGTCCTGAAAATATCGAATTAGTACCGAAAGTTCCGAAGAAATCCCTAAAAAAATGATAGACGCTGTTTACAATAGCAATCTCGAATAAGTCCCGAAATTTCCGAGTTAGTCCTGAAAATGCCGAGTTAGTTCCGAAAATTTCGAAAAAGTACCGAAAGCCCGTAAAGTCCTGAAAAATACCTGAAAAAAATCATAGATGCTGTTTACAATAGTAATCCCGAAACAGTCCCGAAAATTTCCAGAAAATCCCAAAAAAGTCTAGAAATCATTCCGATATCCCGAAAACTTCTGGAAAACTTTAGAAAAAACGATTAACGCTCGCTGTACGCAATAATTATCCCTAATAAGTCCCGAAAACCCTGAATTGGTCCTGAAAACGCCGAATTAGTTCCGAAAATTTCGACAAAGTCCCGAAACCCTGCAATTCCTGAAAAACATATGAAAAAATCATTAATGCTCTTTACAATAGTAATCCCGAATTACTCCCGAAAATTTTCAGAAAATCCCAAAAAAGTCTTGAAATAATTCCGATATCCCGAAAACTTCTGGAAAACTTTAGACAAAACGATTGGCGCTGCATACAATAGTTATCCCTAATAAGTCCCGAAAATCCTGAATTGGTCCTGAAAATACCGAATCGGTTCCGAAAATTCCGAAAAAATCCCGAAACCCCGTAAAGTCCTGAAAATACCTGAAAACAATTATAGTGTACAATAGTTATCCCGAACTAATCCCGAATCGGTCCTGAAAATACTGAATTATTTCCGGAAATTCCGAATTATTTACGAAAAAGTGTTGAAAAATCACTGGAAAAAATGATATATGCTTTTTAAAATAGTAATCCCAAATTAGTCCTGTTAAACCCAAAAATGTCCAAAAAATTCCGAAAATATCAAAAATTAATTCCGGAATCCCGACAATTACTGGAAAATCCCAGAAAAAAGTCTGGGCGCTGTATACAATAATAATCCCGAAAACCGAAAAAGTCCCAAAAAATCCTGGAAACCACTAAAATATGCCCTAAATGTCCTAAAAATCTCGAAACCGCGAGAAATCCCGGAAAACCCTAAAAGATGATAGGCGCTCACGAAAAAATACTGAATAAAATATTCCGGGAAAATACAGAATATTACCTGAAAAATCCCAAAACGTCTCCAAAATGTTTCAAACGTTCCAGATAAAATCCCGCAAAATACCGGAAAAGTTCCGAACAATTCCGGAAATCACTTTAAAGTACCCAAATGGCCCCGAAACAATTCCCAAAAATACAAAAAACAAAACCCCGTAAAGTACCGAAAATATCCTGAAGGCCTCCGGAAAATGTGCTGAAAAACTCTGAAAATACCTGGAAAATTCCCGAATACATATAAAATTCGCGCATTTTAATTAATCAGTTTCGACTGTGTTTGCTCTTCTTTGTACTTGCCGAGAGATACTAACTACTAACATGTCTGCTTCGATCGCTTATTGTTCAGATTGAACTTAATGTGCTTGTGCAGCACTTTAAAATAAAAGAAAAGTACTTGCAAATACATGCATGTAGTACATACGTATGTATGTGTATATGCACAGGTATTCTTATACCAAATCATTATATGTATGTAAGCAAATCGTCATAGCAAACATCACAGCATTTGCGTTGTCCAACTTGCAGGTGAAGAAGTCACTCAGCGGTGCCCTGCAGCAGTAAGCCATTCTTGAAAGCTAACCTGTATACCCGTAAAATTTGTCTGGCGCGGTTGGTGTTCGAACGTTAGCCCCTACAGTTGTAAGCAAGCTGCTAGGGGCAGCAATTTTGCGGCATACCTAGTGGCCAATTTCGGCTTCAACGCGCCACAGCAAAAAAAAAAAGATACAAAAGTCATCATAATTATCCACACATAATCAACTTTATTGTGTGTAATAAACAACAAAACGCGCAGCTAGATGGTCAGAAGTATAGTTGGTATGTAGATACATACATGTGAGATAAAATCTGTACAAAACAAAGCGCAGCTATGACATAAAAAACAAAAAAAACGAGAATTAAATCCAAAATATAGCTAACATGTTTCCTTATTCCTCGCTCTGCGTTCCACGCTGCTTTTGATTGTCATAAAATTAGCCACTAAATGTCACAACAGTAGTGCTGTTTCACACCTCTTTGTTTTCTTTCTTTTTTTACGTTTTCCTCATTTGCTTATGACGTTTTGGCAAGCAATTTAAGGTGCTTCTACCGCTCGAGTATATAGTCGTTTATGCTTACTTGTATGTATTTGTGTAATAGATAGCATTATGTGCAAAGCTGTAAACACATGTTATGTTGTGTTGTAAATTTTCAACATAACGGTTGCTCAATACTTGGAAATTACTTCCAGCTATAAAAGTCACAAATTTTACTGCACAAAACAAAAAAATACAAAAAAAGTTTTTAGATGAAGAATTAAAAAATTTTATGTCGTTAAAAAAACAATTCTTAGAAATCAACAGCTATCGTTTTGATTTCACATAAGTTACTTTCAATCAGGGAGTTGAACTATACAGTGGAATCTTTTGTACTTACACTGTCTTTGTGTTTCGTCGTTATAGTAAAATCACCCACCGAAAATAATGATTATTTTAAAATTTTCAATGAAAAAAATCAAAAGCTTCCAAATATCGTAGAATAGTTTCGAGTATATATATGTGCATGTTTTTTAATGTCCTGGAGGAATATAGTACGATTTAAAAATTTCTGAGCGATGTATATAAAAATTATCTATTATATAAAAATCTCGTTCATGGTGTTTGTGGTTGAACTCCTCTGAAACGGCTCGACCGATCTTTATGAAATTTTTTGTGTATATTTGGTAGGTATAAGAATCGGATGTAAAGTATATTTCATACCGTTAGGTGCAGGGGGCGTGGCACCTCCTATATAAACAGAATTTTTCATACTGCATATCTCTGGAAGTGTCCATGGTAGAGTACTTGAACTTGGTATGGAGATATATGAAATCAATCACATAGTAATAAAGAATATTGGGGCTATTAGAAAAAGGGGAGTGGTACCTCCAATACAAACCGAATTTTTCATAATGCATATCCCGGTAAATGTTCATGGTAGAGGACTCAAACATAGTATGGATATATGTGAAAGTAATGGCAAACTTATGCTGAAAGATTGGGGATATTGGAAAAAGGAGCGTACCACCTCCCACACAAACCGAATTTTTCATACAGCATACCCCGCGAAGTGTTCACGATAGAGTACTAGAACTTACATTACATTCGTTATTTTTTATTTATATTCACTAGAAATAATTTATATGGCGAAACAACGTTTGCCGGGTCAGCTAGTAATTAATAATTACCTACATTTTTAATTTTTATCAATCGCTCAAAATATATAATCATATTCGAGTTTTATTTTTTTGATCAAAAATAAAACTAATTTTTCGAGTGTTATTTTTCCTCTCTGAAATAATGATTATTTTGTAAGTTTATTTCTTTGATCAGTAAAGATCATTGTTTTTTGAGTTTTTTTCATAAAAAATGATGATAATTTTTTGAGTTTTATTTTTTTAATCAAAAATAAGACTCATTTCTTGAGCGTTTTTTCATAAAAAATAATGTTAATTTTTTGATTTTTTTTAATCAAAAATAAGACTCATTTCTTGAGCGTTATTTTATCTCTCAGCAAAAAACTTAATTTTTGAGTTTAATTTTTTTTTCTGGCAGATCGAAGAACTCAAAACGCCACAACGCTTTTCTAAAAGTCTTTGGTAGTAATTATTCTTTGCTATGCACTCGGCAGCATACGCGCTCAAAAATTACAACAAATGTATATGCTAACATATGTAAATATGTATGTATTAAGAAAAAATACGGTTTCACATGAGGTGAATGAATTTCCGTAGCACCTCCTCGAGACAAAAACATTGGTGTACCACACTTTAAAATGCAGTTTCTTTACAATTAGACTATGGCCTGGTAAGTTTGACTAGGAAATAATCAGACGCGCGTTAAAGAAAAGTCAGATATTTTCTAAAATCTTTGAGTGCACCGTGAGCAAACTCAAGGCCTAACTGTCGCTGGGTTATCACAACAATTAGATATTCGCCTCCCTTGCCGACAACGTGCGATTTAACAGCCAATCGACTGCTCCCATAATGCCATCTACCTCCACCTGAAATACAATTCCATAATCCGAAAGTCTCAATTTATAAATAAATAACTCTCCATCGATATTTCTGTTCAACTTCGACCCTTCGTTGTAAAAATTCATGTTGGCCTCCTTCCGGCCATTGCCTTCGGTTCACCAAGCCCTAGAGAAATTGGGAGTGGAGAAAGAGCTAATTAGTTTAGCCACGCAGTGATTCGGTGTTGTGTTGAGACTGACGTTAGGTGTTCGGGTGGGCTCCCCGTTTTACCTGCTCCAGGTTTCTGACTAGCATATTCTCTTCTGTAGTGTATTTCACCAAGCGAGACTCCACAGATCCAGGAAATTACCTTTGTAAAGAGGCTCCATCTCTTACCGATTGCCCTCCTGCAGCAGTGCAGAGCTATTTAAGGCTTCTTTACTCTTTACCCAATGTAAGGCTCCAGCGACAGCTTTCTGTATAAAAGCAAGCCGAAGTACTTGGGTCTGCTGGAAAGTGCTAGTCGAACGCCTCCAACTTAGAGTAGAGAAGACTCGATATGTGAAGTAGTGGAGAGTCAAGGGAACCTTGGTAATATATCGTGGCTTGAGTTTTAGTTAAAATAATAATATTTTTGTCGGGCGATATTTTTTTTATCCAAAAAATTAACTTCACCGTACTTTACAATAATATACTTTGACTCAACGAAATTATCGGGGATCAGTTGACTTGGCCTTACTCAGCTTTGAACAATATGAAGTGTACTACTTTACTTGTATAATGGTATGCTAAAAATGTGTTTTAAATCAGGGATATCCTGCAAATACATAAAGAAGTTAACAATTTGAAAGGAGATACTACCTGTGATGATCGGTCTCTTTGGCTTAACATAAATCTTAGTTAATTTGATATATGCTTTCATATTGTAAACTTAAAATAACATTATTCTTTTCCTTTATGTATTTCTTTCAGAAACAAGTATTACTGGGTAGGCAGAAAACGCCTGTATTTGTGAAGGTAAGCAGAATCATATATTTTTTTAATACACATGCATTTACCAGGGATTCCAGCAAACGAAGTGTATAAAATCTAAGAATATCGGCTAAGTTTTTTACATATTTTCCAAGCTTACTCGTCTTACTTTAATATATATAATATATTAAACTTTCCTCTATAAAATACTATAAATACTGGTATTCCCTGAAAAGAATATAATTGTATTTTTACCAAATAAGTGCAAGACAACTTTTGTGGTTAAACATTGATTTCGCGGTAAAACTCAATATAGCAACGGTAAATACATACATATGTATACATGTATCTGTATATATTTATTTGCACGTATTAACCAGCTGACTCATTGATTTGCATATTTACTTAGGAGACACATCATTTCATTTCTGCAAAAAAACTTACATACATCTGTGCATATGTTTTTATGTGCATATGTATGCTTTTGCCGTACGTGTGTCTGAGCTGTTTTACATTTAGTGACGAAATTAAATCACTTATTTATGTGCGTATGCATATTTTAATGAGCAAATTTCCTCAACCGTGAAGCTGCCAAAGTCATTACTGCTATGTTGTTGTGAATGACCGAACGCATTCTGGCCAAGTAAATTGATTAAAAATTCAAATGAAGCAAAGCATGATTGAGGCATTAATGTTAAACAAGAATATTGAAGTGCGTTCGAAGTGAGTTAATTAGCATACCTTAGTCAAGAGTTATTAGAAAAATAATGACTTGAAATACAAATAATAATAGATTGGCGCTTGCACAATATGTTAGGTTTGGCCGAACTTGTCCTCCGGTTTGTGGCGTGCGCCTTGCTCTTGTCACACAAAGCGGAGGGAACTACAGTTTTACGCCGACTCCGAACGGCGATTGTATTTTTATGAAAAGCTTTGCCATTGCCTGCCGGGGGAATTTGGTCGCTAGTAACAGTAATAAGTTTTATTTAAATCTATGCAAGTTATATATTTTTGCAAAGGGAGTATCAATACCTTTCGAACGGTAGATAGCTCGCGTCGATTAGATGATCTTTTCAAAAGATATCAACAAATAACTGCGAAAGATACCAAAAAACACGTTTTCCGAAAAAATCTCCAAAACGCTTCTTTGAAAAAAAAAATTGAGGTTTGTTTTCATATTCTGCGACCCAAAGTGAGCCTAGAAAATACTTTTATAGAAAGGTTAATTTTTCGTGTAAACTAGTGTTATTAACAACGTGACTATTTTTCGCACGTATGTGGGCTTCCCGTTTTATAAAACATTATGGCAGATATAGTTTAGTAACAGAAAAATACCTTTGAGAAATAAGTATATAGATAGAAGATAGATTTGGAGACTAGCAAGGATAATATTTATACCAAACCCAGGTAAAATCAGCCACTTGCATCCCAAAGACTACGATATTATAAGCTTCCCCTCGTTCTTACCGAAAATATTTAAATAATTTTAGACGCATGTATTATTGCGATTGCCGTCGAACTGAATATCAGCAAACCAACATACCTGTAGAAATGGCAAATAAAAAGAGATATATGATATTGTAAATACAAAAGGCTTGTCACTACGGGGAATTCACAATTGGGGTATTTCTGGCAGTTTATCCTGCCACACATCAATAGATTGTGAATCTTTTGAGGCAGGAGGGCAAAAAGAAGAGCTTCTTTCATCCAGTCAATTACGATGTCGTAAGTCGGATGAGTGAAATACTCGAGGGAGGAGATTAAAAGATATTCACAATTGGATCCAGAGAAAACGGATCTAGTAATTTTTTCAAGAAAGTATATGATTCTATCCTGGTCCCTACCTAAGCAAGGATAATTTTCTTACTCGTAAGCCTTTTACCAAATAAATAAACAAGTGTTATTATGGACAGTAAATTGACGTGGAGGTTGGAAATAGAAGATAAGGTTAAGCAGGTATCCAACGCCTGCAGGTAGTATAGGACTATGGGGCCGATCTCCATGACTCCCGCACTGGATTCTCTTTAACCACGAGTAAATATTTTTATTGACAACCAGGCAGCTATTAATGACTCTAATGTGTATAATGAAAAACTCAATTTGTGATTGTGATGGAGAGAGTATTGAAGAACAGCCAAGATTTTCATCTCACGCAAAGTAGAGGATGTGACCATGTAACCCTAAAGGCAAACCAGAACGTCTGCTGTGTCACTCTTTAGCCTTTGGAAGATTCCGCCACAGCTGTAACTAATTATATTCAAAAATACATGCTCTACGAAACCTTTCTCAAACTCTATAAAATTTATATTTGGTATTGATGCGCACAATTAATTGTACGTATTTATTAAACAGTTTTTAAAAGGTTAGATATAAACGATTAATATAAAATAGAACTGGAAATAGACTGTAGGTGTAAAAAATATTCAAAGTGTATGAAAACATTTAGCGAATAATGCAATTGCTTGTAATCAGCTGCATCATTCAGCTGCCAAGTATAAAATAATGTATAAATTTATCAAAGCAATATTTTCATAACTGGCATTTCAAAGTAGTTGTTAAAGCTTTTTATCTCTCCACACATTTTTAATAGACTAATTTTTCGCAAAATTTATGATACGGGTGCAATAAAAAATGTAGTTAAGATTTAAACTAATTAAAAGCATGCTTTTAAAATTCTTTGCAATTAAAGTTTTTATTGCAACTAATCAGGTTGATTCGATTGCATAGTTTTTCTTAGTGTGGTAGCTAGAGAGTTAAGGTATGTAATAATTTACTGCTGTTGTTAGAGAGTTAATCTAACAGATTGCATTTTTTGAATTTTCATCTAAGCTGTTGTCCAAAGCTAACTTTTTTCACTTAAATTTACTCGTAATTAGTTAGTCTGAATCTGTTTCCATTTACACAGCTATTGCACGGACACAGCTCTCCATTCTTTAGTCTAAAAAATTTGAAAAATCACCAGAAATAAAGGATTCCGCATTACTGGCATTACTGGATGTAGCAGGGGCTCTCACCAGTGAACTCTCCTCTGCGATTATCACGACTCTCACGGGCTCATCTTCCAATTACTCACCAGCAGGGTGGAGAGCTCGAAACTGGGGAGACAGACTACTCGAAGGTTCGTCAGTAGGGCCATTCCGCAAGAGGGTTTTATCACTGCACTCTTGTGTGAAGTGACAGGGAACCATCCATTATGGCGCATGGAGCTGGATCGATATAAGGTTATTTCGTTCGCCGATGATATTGCGATAATTATAAGGGAAACGTTTCTTCAAACTTTATGCGATCTCACGGAATTCGCCCTTACTTATATAGTTACATGGACCAAAAACTGCAGTCTTGATGGCGGCCTCAGATTCTGCGTCGCAAAATATATAGAAATACATATGTTACTGTGGCTGTTATTTCCGAACTGATCGAGTTTGTTGCTTAAGTCTTTCGTTCCATAAAAAATTAATTGATTTCACTTAAGTACATGGAAATACACACCGCAGCTTGTAAATGGGGCATTCCGCCCCAATTCGGACACAATTTGGCTTTTGCGTCGCCAATATTTTTAATTTTTTTTATTTCATAATACCAATTGAGAGGCCCTCAAGATTTTTTTCAATTTTTTTGTCAGATTTTTTAAAAATTTTTTGTTTTCGAGATATCGATATTTAAAAAAAACGTTTATTTTTTCAATGCCCTTAACTTTGCGAAAAATGGGCCGCTTGGGACCATTTTTTTGATTGTTTTGTTTTTCAAAAAACTTGTATAATATAAAATTGAAAAAATTTTCAAAATCGTATTTCTCTAAAATTTTCAAAATTTTTACATAAAATGTTGATTTCCAAAAAACACGTACGGATCGATTTTTCTGTTATTCGTTCCGCGACTTTTAAGCCTAGTCCTATAATGGGATCTATTTTTTTTTAGAATTTGTAAAATTCCATACTTTTTATTCCGAATTTTGAGAAAACTTTTGGGTATGCAGTTTTATAGCATATTAAATTTTTTTACAATAAAGTGCAATTTTGAAGTGGCTACGAGCTGCCATTGCTTTTTGGCAATTTTTTTTTTGTTGGCGCTCTCACTCATTTTCTTCCATACGTAGTATGTTCGAACATTTTTTCATATGGAGGAAAACGATTCGCATCGTCAACAAAAAAATTGCCAAACTTGCACTTTATTACACTAGAATTGTATGGGCTCTAAAACTGCATACCCAAAAATTTTCTCAAAAATCCCAAGTGTGAAATTTAAAAATTCCAAAAAAATAGATCGCATTATTATCACATTATCTGACGAGGCTCTGAATGAATGATAGTTGTTTAGAAAAAATTTTCCAGAAAATCCATTAGTACGTGTTTTTTTTCTAAATCAAATTTTTATGTTAAAAGTTTAAAAAGTTTTGAAAAAATTTTTAAAATTTCATAGAAATGCGGTTTTGAAAACTTTTTCGGTTTTATATTCCAAAAGTGTTTTGAAATGGAAAAATTTAAAAAAAGAGTCGAAACCGGCCCATTTTCACAAAATTATGGGCATTCAAAAAAGTTAATTTTTTTTCAAACATCGATATTTCGAAAACGGCTTGACAAAAGATATTTAAAAAATCAGGAATGCCTCTCCTAAATGGTACTATAAAAAAAGAAATTATGAAGAAAATCGGAGATGAAAAAGCGATATGGTGACGAGTTGGAACAGAATGCCCTATATATACTTTGTTTTTTCTCCTAATTATGATTTGCAAATCCTAAAACCAATCATTATTTTTAGTCTTTTTCGCTTTAGTGATAGAAAGTACTAAATCAAAATAAGTTCTTTCAAATTTCGATAGTAATATTTATATATGTTTGCACGTATGTTCGCAAACCCTATTAAAAACAAACAAATAAAAATCGCAAGGCATCACATTTATTCAACGTGCCAGGGCATAAATTAGAACGTGTCGCCGATAATGTGTCACAGCTTGCCACAGCAGCTACTGTACGTCACATTTTAATGAGAGCAACATGCAAACTATAAAAGACTGCAAAAAGCGATATAAAATAAACTCACATAAATAAAGCAAATTAGAGCAATGCGCTAAAAAAAAAGACAACACCAGCACTGGCCATCAGCTTGAAATGACGTGGTGGCGTGGCGCGCGTGAAAAATGTCACAAAAATTTGAAATGAATACAAAAATACGAGTATATCGGTCAGTACACGCACGATTTTGGTTTTGTATGCAAAATTGTAATGCACTTTTATAACACAAGAATATGTGGCTACATACATATATACATATTTATATACTGTTCAAAGATATGTATGTACATACATACATACAAGAATAAAACAACACTTTTATCAGCTTGACAGCCACAGCAGCATTTTAGCCCACAATTTGTCTGTTCTGAGTGAGGCAAGGTTGAGCTGCTGTGAAACTGACCTTATGCATTTTTTGTTAGTATTTTTGCGTTTAACTTTTGGTGTTTTTATTCAAAATTCAGTTGCAGTCGCTCTGATTGTGTCAGCAGCGTCAGTCAGATCATTCATTTTGCGAAATAAATCGCGTGACATGTGTGATGCTGGCGTGATGGTAGTGTGAAGTAAATCTAGATAAGTGAATATGTGCCTGCAAAAGCACCAAAAATTCTGGTTCGACTATTAATTTTTTCTTGTTAAAAAAACTCGAAATGAGCTTTCCTGATTTATTTATTTTTTATCTGCCCTCTTTCTTTCGGTTGTTTTGTGTAAAAGTTTAGCTTAATGGAACCGATATCGTCTGTCCAGCTAATTATAGCGATTTTAGCGTAAGAAATAGCCAAATAATATCTTTATTCTCTTTCAGTAGAAGTCATATAATTATTTTTTTTGTTCACTTCTGACGGCTTCTGTAGAAAAAGAGATCCATTGCCATGCTTTATTTTTTACAAGCTTTATATTACTTTCACCTGTTTCGGTGTCTGTAGTCGAACTTTGCAGTAAATTTCTTAACCAACTTCCCGATGAGAAACTTCAAATTTAGCTCAGTACCCAATGACAATACAATATGAAAGACGAACTAATCCGCTAGGTGGCGCAGTTGTGGGGATATTTGTTAACCCCTTATTTATAGTCGGATTTAGTTAAGATTTAAAAAAAAATTGATTACTTATGTGAAAAGAAATAAATCGGCAAAAACTTTTGCCGATAGGTGGCGCAGGTGTCGAGATATTTGGAAAACCGTATTTATGGTCCAATTTGGTTCATATTCAGAACGTGTATAACTTAAATGGAAAGAAATAACTCCAAAAAAAATTTAGCCGTTAGGTGGCGCGGGGCGCTTTATTTTAGCTTTTTAGTTCTTTTTTTATTAACAACTAATAAAAGCTTGTCTAAAATTTTTGTTTTAATTACTTATTTATTTTAGGTTTGAAAAACACGCTGCTACAAAGCAGAAAAATGTCTTCAAATCAAGTCGAGTACAACACAAAACCATGTTTCAAATTTCCCATACACCCCCAAAATTTTAACTTACGGTTAAAATCCGGGGTTTCGTACCTTTGCTCACTTAAAAGCCTGTAACTTAGTTGATTTCCAACCGATTCCCAGTTTTTAAGAAAGGAGAAATTTGGACCTTTCCAATGGTCTATATGTCAATTTATAAAACTTAAGAGATCTGTGTTTTTTTTCTAGCAACAATATTTTTAAATTTTTTCGCAATATTTTATAAATCAAGCACACTTATCCCGAATTGGTTAAAAATTACGTTTAATAACGCGTAAAGTGGATGTGTGTCTTCAAAAATCGGTTGAAAACTGACTGAGTTATTCAACTTTTTATGAATAAATACAAATTTTGGCCATACAACTCCTTCTTATTGTAGTGAATAGCAATATTCGGAAATCAGTTTTACATTTACCGTTTCCGCTCCCTATTTGAGGTACGGCAGTCTGCCAATCCACAACCCATTTTTAATATTTCTTAATTCCTAAGCAAAAGTACTCTACCCGGTTATGCATCAAAATTCAGCAAAATCAGAGCACGTTCACTACTTTTTGCCGCAGCTTATGTAGGGATTTTCCACTGCGAGCGGTTCCACTTGCTCCGGTCCATGACGCCCAGGACAAAAGAGTTGGCCACCTGGGCGATTTCGCTAAACTATATTTGAGCCGTTGCAACCAAAGACATTTTCTGCAGGGACATCTTGCCCTCTTGCGACCGCTAGTTAGTCGATTCTTCTTCACCGCTGAATACTTTTTTGACAGAATCGAGTGTGCGAACATGTTTCTCAGAAACCGGATCAGTATTCTGACCACCTTAGAATTCCAAAGTATTT
>JAPVRG010236251.1:36339-50005 GCA_029783565.1 Rhagoletis cerasi
ATAATAAATAATAATAATAATAAATGTTTAAAATGAATCACAACGTTCAGCGAAACTAAGCGATTTATGCTTTCCGCTTACAAAACAGTTGAGTCTGCTGAACGCAGCCAATGTTAACGTTTATGAACATGCTTTGTTAAATAAAATATCGCAAGCAAGTATGCAAATGAAATGCGAAACAAATTGGTACCATTTTTTTAGTTTTGGTCCTTTTCTTGATAAAGTTTAGTCCCGAAAATAAATTTAGAGTGGCAGCCGTGCTTCCGGGGTTTTTTGCGGACTCTGCATGGCTGTAAGCGTTGGTACTCACATATAGTTAACATTTGGCCACAGTGCCTACCCACCATTTTTGCTTGAATAAATATTTTTTTTTTTATATAAATACATGCATGCAAACATACTGGTCTTCCCTCTCACTGAGTTATTCACATGTGTATAAATACTTTATGCATATTTACTAGCAAGTAGGGTTTTTTATTCCCTCGCCGAAGTTTATTTTAACTACCCTGAAAGAATGACAACACTACAGAGAGTTTTTACCTATCACCCCTAAAAACCCATTAAAACCAGGAAACATTTAGTTTTTTCAATTTATTTGCTGTTGTTTTATTGCTTTGCGCCATTCAATGTCCGTACTCATTGCGCTAACGTCTATCAATGCCTTACACTGTCTGTTGTCTGTACTCCTACACATTTCAGTTCCCATTTTGCATATGTACATCTATGCGAGCTGCTCACAGTCATGCAGTCACCAATTTGCACAGCTTAATTTTTGTAATTGATATCATTAATGAAAGGAAAGGCGCAAATCGCAGTTGTTGTCGTTACAACACTGAGAACGACGGACAACGGACGACCGCATTACGTAGGCGACGTTTGATGTTGTAAATTGTAAAAAACAAAAAATGAAAAACCTTCCCAGCCACCATCGCCGCCACCTCCGTCGACACCTTCAACGCCACCAACACCGCTGCCGCCGGCAGCAACAGTGACAACCAAATCTTAACCGCCACCGCAACTGTCACTGCGCGCCCAAGCAATTTTTGCAATAAACTATTCTTTTTTTCAGATTCTCTTTTTTGTATTTATTACAATTTATTTGTTTCACATCTAAAATTACATTATGCTTTAATTTCGTTACAATTGCGTTTGAATTTGCAAGCGATTTAAGCGTTTGCACAAAAGACTTAAACCACAAACTTGATTTGAATTTTTATTTTTATTTATTTTTTTTTTTATTATGTCTTTCTTGCTTGCTATTTGTATGTACATATGTGACGAATGACAGTTGAAAGCGTAACGCAAGCGCTTAGTAACTGTCCGCCTAACCAACTGCCTGCAACTGTGCGCTGTGTACAGTTGTACGCCCAGTGAAGGTCATTGCAATTACGGTTAGATTGCGGCGAGCACTGGCTAAACTCCTCATTGCTGCATGGCTAACTGACTGACTGGTTGGTTGCAGCAATGCTTTTGATTTGTGCTGCTGCGTTTTTTCTTTTTTTCGCTTTTTTTTTGACATTTTAGTTGACGCTTTGGAGTGTACGTTCTTTTATTTCATTAACCATTTGCCGCCTTTTGACAGTCACCCATTCATATTCATTCAAGCATTTATTTATTTAGTTTTGCGGTGATTTTGGTAATAACCAAAGCGCCAACTCAATTGGCCATCTGTGGACGACAATTGCTCAACTCAAAGTCACAAATTCATTGTCGGCTGACTGGTGATATTATTATAATTTTTCGGTGTATTGAATTCACAAAAGTTTAATGTTAATTGCGAATTGTATTGAAAATCAACGTTGCGTGTCATCCAAATGCTTTGAAAGTTTTTGAAAATGATGAAGTTCGCGCAAGTAATTGTTTTGATTGTATTTTTGATTTTTGCAAATGCTGTTTTTTTATTTTGTAGATTTTCTATAAAAGCATCAAAGAAGGTTTGTTTCACAAAGCCTGCAATTATATTTGTACTTGGAGTTGTAAGCAATCAAACATATATACATATGTATCAATGCTAGACATTTGGTATTAAGTTGTTGAAAAACTTAGTCCCTTAGCTGAGTTAGTTCAAAAGATCTTCTGGTTTCAATATTTTGCGCAACTGGCTAAGTGGTTTGTTCTTGGTTTAGCCGTCAAACTAGTTTATGGTCACCTAAGAGGAAAATGATTCGCCAGGCAGCATGAACGTTTAGCTCTAAATCTACTTTTCGATCTTAGAGTACCCAACAATTTCGTAAGGTCCCGTGAAAACCCCAACAATTCCCTTTGACTATAAAGTTCCCGCAAAATTGTGAAGTGGGCCGGAAAAATCCGAGAAGTCACGAAATGATCACGAAACGAAAGGTTATAAAAAATCCCGAAAATTTCTAAAAGTTACTGCAAATACCGAAAAGTCTCTCCAAAATAATTTTGATAAGCCCTGAAAAAATTTGAAAAGTCGCAAAACCTCCCGAAGTACCAAAAAATTACTGAAAATCTCTTAAAATTCACAACAGGTCTCGAAGAAAAGCACATACAGATACGGAAAGTTTCGCGAAAAAATTGCGAATGTTCCCTTTTTCGCTTTTTATAGTATTTTGGGTATTTATGAAAGGTAAAGTTAAGATTGAAAAGCACTTTGGGTCCAGAAAGTTTTGCAAAATCGCAAAATGTGCCGAAATAAATCCGAAAAACCTTGAAAAAATTCCGGAAATTTCCGAAAAAGATGAAGATTCGGAAAAGTTTGCGAAAAAGTCCCAGCAGCGCCGTTTATATGTTTTTTTATTTTCCTAAAACGCAAATTTATGATTTAAATGTACTTCCAGACCTGAAAGTTCTCAAAAATTTCGAAATGTGTCGAACGCATTTTTAAACAGTTACGAAAAAAATCCAAAAAATTCCAATAAATACCACAAAGTCAAAAAATAATCCACAGATGCAAAAAATTACCCAGTCCCAAAAAATCCCGATAGATCGCGAAAAATTCCAATAAATACCAAAAAGTTACAAAAAATCACAGATCCAAAAAATTATTAAAATTCCCAAAAAAATCCTGATAGATCGCAACAAATGCCAACAGTTCTCTTTTAACCTTTTGTATATAGGCATTTATACAACGTAAAGTTAAGGGTTATTTGTACTTCTCTGAAAAAACTCCAAAAACCCCGGAAAATATCCCGAAAAATACCAGAAAGTTCCGAAAAATAAAACACCAAGAACCCTGAAAAGGTTCTGAAAAAATCAAAGAAAATCCCGAAAAAGTCCCAGCGGTTTCCGAAAAACCTCGAGAAGTACCGAAAACTTAAACAGGAAAAACTTCCAGCAGTTCTCGGAAAGTAAAAACAAAGTGTCCCGATAAGTGCCAAACAAATTCGGAACTGTTATAAGAAAATCTTGAAAAGTCTCGAAAAAAACCCAAAAATCATGGATCATTCCAATCAAAAGTCAAGTAGTATAATACATATTAATCTACGTTTCAGGAAATGAAGCCTGAAATAAATCTTAGAGTTAAGTGTTAGAGTGCTTGATCAAACATGTCTTAAATAACGGGTAAAGTACTGGTATTGGCTGTCTAAGTGTCCGGAGAATTGACCCCCTTGAAACTAACGGCGCTTTAGACCCAGTGCGAGGCGCTCACGTAGAAAGTGCAGACTGGATTTAACCTATTTCTCATCTCAACAGCTTCTACAGAAATCGTACCTAGTAGCCATTTGGCCAATGTTCCAATGAGAAGCAGAAAGCTTAGTTTTTAAAGCCCTAGAAAACTCTGTATTCTTCACTCATGGAGCAGTAGCCAATTAAGTGCATCTGTGCAGATTGGTCTACCTGTTGTTGGTAGCTGTCATACCCATCTCCTTAACTCGTGAAACAGGAAACGCAAAATCGCTTCCCTTATTCCTATATCAGATCTTATTCTTGTGCACTCCGCATTTTTGGACATAACACTTTGTCTCGGCACCTAGAAGAGATTGGCTATTTGCTCTCTAAGAGATCGTTAGGATCTACGGACTACTGGGACGCATATCGAGTTAGTCCATAACACCCATATGCCTTGATATCAGCTTCACTGTCCACAACCATGCTTACCAGCTTCCCTGCCATGCCAGTTGCATATATCTCAGCCTGGGTTACACTGCCCAGTATGGAGTAATATGTATAGATCGGTATCTTGTCAACGCTTAGAACGATAATTAGTTCCAAAGTCACTGTGTGAGCAGAATGAGGAAGCCGGGCTCCTGGCAGTTGGCTCACAGCCTCTAAAGCGCATTAGGCCTCAGGCGCTTTTCACGTGGATGTAGGTAGAATGTACAGAAGTGACTCAGTACTTAGTAAGTATAATTGGAAATAGTGTCTCAGTTGTTGAGAATGTAAATCATAAGCAAGGAGCTGAAAGCCTATGGAAAGGACCTGCGAAACGCAAAGGCGGTCGCAATAAAAAATGGCTTTTACAATCACTCATTGTTTCCTGTTTCAAGTAAATAAATAATTTCAAGGTAGAATGAACCGTAGATACTTCACCAGCCCACCTCAGTGGACAAGATTAAAATTATATATGTCGTAAAAAGTACAAAGATTCTTAGTGAAATCTTAGCACTTTATGAAGAGGTTTTCGCATGTGATCCATCATCACTTATTCAACTGCTTTTATGCAGAGACGTACACCTATACAGTCATGATATCTCTCCAACCTCCTACAGAATGCTCCGAACATCGTCGCCAAGTGGTGTAGTAACAATGGGTTAAACGTAAACCCGAAGAAGACTAGCATAGTCATTTTCTCCAGGAAAAGGGACAAATTTGTTGAACCATTCCTTCAAGGTGAAAAGATACACTTCTCTAAAGAGGTCAAATATCTAGGAGTTATCCTTGATGACAAGTTCTCATGGAATCCGCATCTAGATAAAACAATTGAAAAGGTAAGGCCTCTATCAGGACCTGCCGGAAACTTATGTGACGGAACTGGGGCGTGAGACCTAAAATGGTGAGGTGGATGTATGATACCATCACCAAACCCATTCTCACCTATGCTGCACCCGTCTGTTGGAAGAAGGCGGAAGTGAAGTACACGCGGGCTAAGCTCATCACTGGCCTGCGTGGGCATCACTGGCGCGATGATAACAATACCAACTGCGGCTCTCGAAGTGCTTCTTGACCTTCCTCCCTTACATATTGTAATCAAGGAAGGGGCTCCACGGTTTACAGCAAGGCTCATCTCAGGGTACAGTTAGAGGACAAGAAGCATGCACACCCTTCCACCCTCAGAGTTATAGAACAAGAAGATGGGTTGCGCATAAGTTTTGTGGACCTATGCCTTTCGAGGTTTAACTTTATATATAACTTCAAGGTCTTTTTCCCCGACAGGAATAATTGGGACAAGGAACAACCTAAACCCCGGAATGATAGCCACATCTGGTATACTGACCATGGCGTCGGAGCAGGAGCCTACGGCATACAACCCAGACTGCTCCTTTTCACCAACATGGGGCAAGGTAGCTCTGTCTTTCAGGCCGAGGTTTACGGCATTGATGTTTGTCTGAGGCAGAATGTAGAAAGTGGGGGCAGCCAAAAAACACATCTACATACACTCACGAGGTCACCATAAAACTGGTGTGGTGTTAATACTGATCGCCTCCAGGAACCGGGTATGCCTCATATGGGTACCGGGACACAGTGGAGTCATGGGCAATGAAGTGGCAGATATATATATATATCGCCAGAAAAGGGGCTACACAGGGATTCACAGGCCCAGGACCCTTTACTGGTCTGCCATGAAGCTCCGTCAGGCGAAACTACTATATATGGATGAAGAAAGAGGCACAATATTACTGGACAAATACGGAAGGTAAGAGACAGGTCCGGTCCTTCATTCCGGATATATCAGCAAGGAGAACGGAATAACTCCTTCGCCTCAGCAGGCATGAAGTAAGAATTTTACAGGCTTTCTTACTGGCCACTGTTGGATAATGAAACACTTGTCAAACATAGGAGTTGTCAACTCTGTCCACTGTAGGTTGTGCAACGAAGAACAGGAAACAGCAGAGCACATTATGTGCCACTGTGAAGCCCTTACACACAGGACTAGACTTCGCTTCCTAGGATCACCGTACCTGGAAGCACACGACCTAAATGGCATTCAGCCAAAGGACCTTGCGAGGTTTCTTAGCAGTACGTGGATCAAAGATGACCTGTAGTTGAATAGAGGTAGATCGTTTCGGTTGAGGTAACTAGGTGACCTCCTCCTCTAAATCTATTCTAATCTAATGTAATGGTATCTCTATTTTGGTAGCAGGTCTGTAATTCCATGAGCTGTTAGTTAATTAGTTGTGATCTGTGGACTTTCTTCTCACATACTTAAGATTTTAAAAGCATGGGTTCGAAATTTCGTTTGTGTAGTTCTAAATAAATTCGGGGAAGAACTTCTGAAACTAATTTAAATTTAATTTTTGTCTGATTCAATAATAATTTATTTTTCCTTTGGTTATTATATTTTTAATAAATGAAATCGTGGCATACTTAATTCAGATTATTCAAAAGCTCTCCTATTACCCCTCCCTCTATTAGTGTGCGCTCACGCTTGAAATCACACATTAATCATTTTTATGGATATCATGAATATAAATACGTATGTACAATGTACCTAAACATTTGAAATTTCTGTGCGTTTAAAAACGAAGTAAATAGATAACATATATGTACACGTGAACTAAAAAATCTCGACTTTTGTATAAGAAAAGTAGTCAAATATTAAATTTTCAAGTCGATTTGAACTTGACTTTGAATTTATATTTGAATAAAGAAACGAGTTTTTCGCTGAGGAATACAAAAGCATATGCAAGTAATTATAACCTTTTTTTCTGTGCATCACGCTAAGCACGAAAGGTAACTTTGTATGAACGTATGTGCGTACAAACATGTGATGAAAAAATACTTTTGAAGAAAAAAAAATGTGTGCGATAATTTATTAAGCTCTAATTATACCAATTTGATGTAGTTCAGTAGTAGCGCAGAGCGTTGGAGCTATGCGCATGAATGCTCGGCACGAAATTTATATTGGCTCGTTTACACCATTCGTTTATATATATATATAATTGACAGACTAACTGACCGACGAGTGGTTGAGTGGTTGCCTGATTGACCGAGAGGCTGCTAGCTCTACTTGACCAAAGGCGGTGCAGGTAAATCGAGTGGTTGTTTGCGAATGAGCTCAGACAAATGTGAGGTAATAAATTTGAATTGTCGAATAGTTCGGTATGGAAAAAATTTTATGCTAAATAAAACAAAAAAAAAATTGGCAAACACATTATTATGTGCACATGTAGAGATTATGAATTTACCCATGTATATAAACATAAATATCTGTGGATTTTGAAAGGGTAACTTAAACAGAGTACGACCATTTTTCTTTAAAGTTTCTATGATTATACGTTCTTATAAATGCTATGAAATGCCCTAGACCTAATAAACTTCCGCAGTAGCGATTTATGTGAAATTGTTCCTTTTTTTTGCTTTAGTGGAGGGTCCTATGCCGTAGAAGGGCTTTGTGCCGATGAAATTGAAAAAAAAAAATGTATCGCCAAATTCATTTCCTTCAATATCCATGTACTTAAGAACCCAGAGCACCCAAAATCGACTGGTCAGACCAAGAACGTTCAACTTATTAAGAAACTACAACGCCAATTTTTATTTGTCCTTGATGAGATCTTAATAGCCGTTCGGCTGAATCCAATGCAAATATTCAGATTTCAGCAGTTGGAGTCCGTGACTTTCTCTAAAGTGTCTCTTTTCACCAGAAAATAAAATATATTTCCATTGGTTCCGAGTACCTCAACCTCGGTCCAAATACAGCTAGTTAATTAGTTGAATGGGTACAATAGGAGTATGGAACAACCTGACCTAGAAAATCTTTTATATCCTCTTGATAAGTTCGAAAATCTGACGGACCAAGATAACGTAAGTTTCCTTAAAAAGGGTAATAATTTCTTGGTTTTCTTGGTGCTCCAACGCGTCCTTATCTTCAAGACAAAGACGGCAATCTGTCCCAGTGGAGAGGCCGATCTGGTGCATGTGAAAGCGCACTTAGTTATAACCGACTAGATAACCAATAAGCAACTGATGTTGGCTATATTCAAAAAGATTTATGTATTTTCTAGCAAAATTATATCCAAAAGTCTAGCCTGTCCGAGCATCTTTCCACTCCCAAATTCCCGAGTCCTGAGTTTTCCCTCCTGTGATTATATGTCTCGAGGAGGACAATCTGAGCTCACGAAATGGTTCCGGTCCCACAAGGATGGACGATGAGACTTTCCTAGCCAGTTTGTCGGTGACCTTGCTATCTAAATCCCGCAGTGTACTGATAACTTGGATAGCCTTACCGTGTTTCTAGCTGCAAAAGATGAAAAGTGTCAAAGCACTGCTTGACGAGCCTGGAGGTGAACGTTATTTAAGATAAGGTCCTGATGGCCGCCTGGCTTTTTGAAAAGCTAGCGAGAAAGACGCCTTTTAAAGCCCTTTCATGGGCCAATCTGTTACAGGTTGTAATATTCAGATATAACATTCAGACATCAGGCTCATTTATAGCTTCCTGTAGCCTTTTATATACATACTTATATTCCCTCAAGAGCTAACTGGATGGGACGGAGGAAGCGAGCAGTGAACTTTTTCACAGATCAAACCATGAAGGTAGGATTCATGGAGGTGTCTTCTGAGGGGGGCTCCCCATCAAAGCTAAGTTCTAGCTTCCAAACTGCCACAGTGTCTTTCAGACAGAAATACCTAGCTGCCCTTAAAGAAGCAGCGGACTAACTGCTTAAGAGTGGCACGGAAATTAGAGATGTGAGCATATGTTCTATAGCCAGACGGCTTTCAGGATCCTGAACAATAGAAACTGGACAGAGAGAATGCCTGAGTCCCTCTCAATCGCGCTCGAGTTTTTTTTTTTTTTTTGTTATCAGACACATTTGGGTGCCGGGCCACAGCAACATCGCGGGAGAAGCACCCTTGAAACGTTATCAACGGATAGTGAGCAGCTGAAGACATTCCTGACACCTCCTATGAAAACTAGTTCATGAAAATTGCAAGATCCTTATGACCTAGGGTGTGTCGAGGGCAGTCAAAGGAGCTCTTTACGCTTGCAGGGCCTCAGCCCACGCTGTTATGGTATTCACGCGTCAAGGTTACGAATCTTACCTGATGCCGCTTGTAGCAGCTGTCAGGAAGATGATGACATAGAACCATCTCAACGTTTTATATTAGACGGCGCAGCCTTTGCGATGAAGATAATCAGAATGATAAAGATAACGATACTCCTAACGATAACCATAAAAATAACGATAAGAATACCATTAGCAATAAATATAACAAAACGTTGTCAATAGCGATAACGATAACGACAACAATATCGATTACGTTAAATTTCTTGATTTAAATATTTTCGTTATCGAATTAAATAAAAAAAAAAACTTTCGTCTTGCCATTTTTGCTTCATCTATTATTTAATTCCATTGCATATTCGTTCTGTACATTCAAAAGACTTAAGCTGCGAACTTGATTAAGGTTAAAGCCCAATTTTTCTCTTTAATTTTTCCTAAACTTTTCGATATATCAGTTTTTTAAAGTCATAGCTTACCACATTAATTTAAATGCAACAATGTTTATGCCACTTTACCGTAATCTAGTACAATTTGAATATGTAATCGCAATCGCCAGCAAATCTGCATTTCGCCAGCGACCACAAAAGCCATCGCCAACAAACAGGAATCGCACAAAAACCACAAGAGAATCACGGCATTCTTAGCACCTTGTAATAAAATGGCTATAAATAGCGGTACTGCTATGTTAAAGCAGCATAACGTTTTGTATATTACACGCAATAAAAAATAAGAAATGGGAAAATTTAAAAACAAAATTAAAAAAAACTCAAAGAATATTTGCTAAAGTGCTGGTATGTGTCTTAAAGTGGCGGAGAATTGGCATCGATGTGTATAAGTAGACAGTCTTCCCTGCCGTTTTTGAAATTCTTTTTTTATTATGTTAATTTATTAGATTTTTGCTTTATTTTATCGCTTGTGGCATTCAGTCGCGTGCGCTACTTTTTCTTTCACGCTACCTTTGCTATTGATCGTGCCACGACTGTATATATGTATATATTTACCGCATATATAAGTATATGTATGTACGTATATTGGCTAGAGCACCACCGCTTAGAAAAGTAGTAGAAATAATCTCATGTGGAACTTTTATAGCAAAAAGACACAGCCAACGGAAACCGAAACTTGTTCTCACTAACGTAGCGGTCAGTCGATAGTTGTACCATAGACAAAGTATGAGTAGCTATAAAAAATAGTTTCAGCTTCGTTGCGCAGCGAAAGAGTAGCTTGAAAGCTTATGCTGTTTATGAGTTTTATTGCTAGCTAGGCGTAATAGTCGTTTGCATGCATTCCGCTCGCAGCAGGGTTTGTGGCGGCAGGCCGTACTGAACTTGCACCAATTTAAAGCATATGAGCGCGCCTACATCTAGTAAATATATTTATTCACTAATATACTTATGTAAAATCATTTGTGAAGGCTGACCGTATGATTTGAAAACTTATTGATTTGTATTATTCTTTCGCTAGTTCTGGAAGCATATATAACTACAATATTAGTCTTTAGTTGGCGGCAAGTCAAGACGGTGCATGCGCTGAGTGGCAACTGGTTTTTACTTACTTATTTGTCGTTAACTAGCTGTTGATATTTGACAGTTATCTGTTGCTCTTCTAGTTCACGCAGGCAGTCAGGCATTTAGATTCTACTTTTCTTTATCTTTTTTTGCCGCTTTATGGTGGTTGGTAATGAATTATTGTTTAATTTTCCATTTACTGTTAATGAAGTTTCATTAATTAAGATTAAAATAACAGGGCAATTCTGGCAACTGTCTTTCAACTTACCACAGTCTTTCAAAAGACAAAAGTCTTTCGTAAGACAATTGTCAATTCTGGCAACTATCTTGAAAGCTCTTTTCCGTCTTTCGAAAGACTAATTGAAAGATCTGCTAACGAGGAAGTCTTCAAATTATTTTGTTTGTCTTTTAGCAATAAATTTCCAAAAAATCAGGGACCGTAACGATTATGATCTTTACAATAAAAATCATAATTTAATCGTTAAAATTTGATTTTTATTTTTCGATCAAAAAATAATCGTTATTGTTTGATTTTTATTTTTTGATCAAAAAATAATTGTTATTTTTGATTTTTATTTTTTCGATCATAAAAGATTTAAACCGGTCCTAAAAAAGCAGTCTCCGTCATGACGTTAAAAATTATCGAAAAGAATAAAAAGCAAAAATAACGATTGTTTTTTCATCGAAGAAATATAAAATCAAACAATAACGATTATTTTTTGGTCGAAAAATAAAAATCATGATATTTAACGATTATTTTGGGTCTCTACTATAAATTAGATAAAAAAAAAGAAAAAATATTTTTGATTATAAATAATAAAAACTAAGGTAGGTAGGTAGGAGAGGTTGCCCCTGCTACGCAGGGACACACATAGGCCAAGAGTTGAAGGCCCGTTGTGATACCGCAGTTAAGAGTTTTCACCCGCCCTTGCTGAACCATTTTGAATCCTTCACGAAGCTCGTCAGGCGTCCAGGGTTTAAATCTCCAAATTTGTCAATAAAAACTAAAAATCAAAAGAAAATTAAATGAAAATAGAATAAAAATTAAACTAAAAAGGAAAAATTAATAAAAAAGTTTCTAAAATTCAAATAAAAAAGTTATAAAATTAAGAGAAAAAAAATAAAAAAAATTAAAAAAGAAAATAAATAAAATAAATTTATGAAACATAAGGAAAACTAAACGCAATAAATTCTAGCAATTAAAAAAAAAATTAAAGTAAAAGAAGCAAAAAAAAATCGAAAATTTGTATGAAAATGTCACTTTATAGAGCACTTTAAATCTATTTTATTTTTTATGAGTAAGGGCGTTAGTTTTAAAAATTAAATTAAATTAAATTAAAAAAGTTTTTTTTCTTTTCAAAACAATAAAATTTTAAAATTAAAATAAAATTAAATTAAAAAAGGAAAGAAAAAAAACTAAACTAAAATAAGAAAAAAAATCGCCTGTCCGAGAGCTCGATCCTCGGAACTCTCGAACGGCTGTCGAACGGCACGCCAGTGCTTTGCTCACTCGACCATTAAGACTGCTGGGGCAGTACAAGCAAAATGATATATGCACAAGTGCTTTCTGTCAAAAGAGCCTTTCACCACGAGTGGTGAATGAGAGAGCTTTTTTTCCAAGACTTGTGTACCAGAATAACAAAATCTTTCGAACTATCTTGCCATATGTCTTTCATTTGTCTTACGAAAGACTTTTTATAATCTTAGCCAGAATTGCTCTGTTAATGTAAACAACGAGTTCAAAGCGAATAACGAAACTATGTCTGTGGAAATCATTATCCTTCTGCGGAATAGAAGTGCTTCCTGTGAGGGAGTTTGGCGGAATAAGATGTAGTACTGATATATAAGTATACAACAAAAAAAACTTCATCAGAAACTGAGGAAGAACTATTCCAATATGTAGTTATAAGCAAAAAATCTCAGAAAACTATGTAGCATTTAAGGTTATGCTGATGAAGTTCATACAGGATGCCGTATGAAAAGTCGCTTTTAATTCCCATTTAGTATGCAGATGTGCTCGAAATGTTAGCGAAAAAAAAAAAAATTATTAAAAATCAACGCTAACTCTTGGCCACTTGAAACTTGCACTTCTTTGTACTAAAATTTAATGATCTATAAAACTGCATATCGAAAATTTTTCTGAAAACTTGAAATTTTTTTTAATTTTGGTGAACATTTTTTTAAACACTTCAATTTTTTTTCTGAAATTTTTGTTTTCATTTTGGGGGAACTCTACATTTGTTTTAAACTAGTTTTCATTTTGTAACATTTATTAACTTAAAAAGGAGAATCAATCTTCTTCATAATTGCCACTTTTCCTGAATTTTGCACTAAAAAATTTAATGTAAACAAACGAAAAATTTAAAATCGGGCTCAACTAGTCTCTTTAATTTTATAAGCTTTCATCAAAAAAAAAATTAATCAAATTGGTAGAAAAATGAAGGCTCCAGTGAATTATGAACATTAAATTCCATTTATTGACCACTGTGCGCTGTACTTCCCCGTAACTGCGATAGCTATATCGACTGCATATGCCACTAGCTTCGGTGATTTCCTTTCGATCTGCTTTAATAGTTTGTATACCACCAGTCACCAGAGGATTCGTGACAACACGCTTCGTTGCGGGGTGCCACTAGTTGCCCGATTAGTAACGTTGCGTCATTCCATTCCGTTTTTATCCACCGGTAGGCAAGTGGAAGTTTAATACAGGAGCCGATGATGGGCTCCATGTTAAGTGTTCCTATCCTAATATCTCTTTCGCAGTTGTGGAATCTTCTGATATGTCCAGAAATACGCCTATGGCTATAGTTACTGCTAAGCAGTGAAACGCCGACTCTGTGGACTTGCCTTTAGTATACGCGTGCTGCACCTTAAACAAAGAACCTGTTGTCGTCGAGTCCCTGTATTGTTTCGAGTTTAACCTGCTTACATATATAAATACAGCTCTATCCAAGATACAGACATTTACTACAGCCTTAAGCGACCTGTAAAAATCGTTTTCAGGCAAGGTATCACCAGGTGACTGGCCTTTTC
>JAPVRG010236260.1:0-11165 GCA_029783565.1 Rhagoletis cerasi
ACCACGTGAAAGAGCGTCTCAAAAACTATCGAAACCATGTCATGTCATGTTTTGAGTCATAAGCCACCTTTTCATAGGCCGGGTCACATATATTGAGAACAAAATTCGTTTTTAAAGGGCAGATACATTTTTTAATTTATTTGAAAAAAAAAAACGACCCATAGAGTGTTGAAGTTGGAAGTGCTTTTTTGACATTTTATTCCGTTCAAAACACTTTTTTTAGGTTATCATCAGCATAAGCTGTAAAAGATTAAATTTTATTAATATTTATTCATATACCAAAAATGCTCTCCCCATATAATTTTTTTTACTTCAGTGATGGCGTCCGAACTTGTTTTCACTGTTTACTTTAGAAAAACAAGCAATACCGCAGGTAATGCGAATAAACCAATAAAAAAGAAAAAACAACGCACACATCTGCTTATCGAGTGCACATAAATTGTATTCTCGAAATGTATTGGAGCGATATGAAATATGTGTGTAAGATTTGGCTAAGCCTAAAATTAACCAGTTTTTCGAAGGCCTTTTAAGTCAGAGACTTTAGGACTGGATAATAATTGCAGTGCCGCTTCTTGACAAAAAAAATCAACAAGCAATTAAATAAAATACTGAATAATGAATGTTTTTACATATGTATATGTACTCATGTACATACATATGCAACCTCGGTATACATTTGAACCATTGTAAGTTAAAAGTCACTTCTGCGTCTCGGAATTGTAGTTTAACCACTTTAAGCGAGTATATTCGGCTATCCGGTACAGTTGCGAAGGCAATAAGCCAGTATATATTTATGCATATATGTATGTACATATGTAAATGTTAAAAATAAAATCCAAAAACAAAAAATTGAAGCAAATCCTTTGTCGGAATGCCGCTGCACAACTTGGATTTAACGAAGCCTATTATTCGAAATTTCATAGGCGCATAACGGAGTATATGTAACTTTTGCAATAGTTTTTTAATACCTCACCTTCTTGGCACTTAATATCGTTTTTAACTTTTGTATTGCAATTTTTCTGTGCTAACTTATATTGCGTGGGCTGTAGCAAAATTTAACTTTTTAACGCGTGCGCCTTAACTTCTCCGACGATGCACAACACAAAACTGAACTGCCCGACTGCGAATGGCAAACTGTTTATAAACTGTTTTTGCTCACAACTGTGTCGATCGGTGGGGTAGCCGCCTACCCTCACCATTTATCGCCGCTTGGGACCTGCCTAAATGATGTAACGTGAGAATTTGCTCACCCAAGTAATTTTTGTGCAAGTATTTAGTTAAGCAAATAACTGTGTGCCTGCATGAAGATCAGGTGCTACGGTGCTCTCGATTCTGAATGCCTTAAGGTTCTGGCCCAATGCAGGCTGGCTTTGCTTGCTTTGCTTACTTTAGTTTGCTTCTCTTTACTTTGAAAGCTTGTTTGGCCAAATAGCGGCTTGGGATGCTGTCAAAGCAACCAGCTGTGTGGTTGAAAAGACAAAGTCTGTTCCCTTAACATTAAGAATTTTTTTCCACAAAATTCCAGAAAAATTAAAAACAGAAATAAAAAAATGGTAGGAACAATGTTTTAAGCTCTCCATTTTTATAAGATTTATTTAGAACTTATCGACGAAAATTTTTATATTATTAGCCCAAAAAATGAATTTTCGTGAACGGCAAATATGCTTAATATAAATATGGAAATAGAATAATTTTTATTTAACTGCGAATTACATAAATTTTTCAAGAATGTTTTTTTAAAGTATTTACATGCTTGCAGCATTTTTAACTAATCAAAATTTTGTTTAAAAAAGTTTATAGAAATTCGCTTGAGTTCATTTAGCACGGAAACATACCTCTTTGTCACAAGCCTACAAATCGCTGTCAAATAGAGTTTTGGGCTATTCACAACTTTCAAGTACTTCAAGCGCTTGAAGCAAAGTTGCCATTTGGCTAGTTTTCATATATTTTAGTATTGTTCTATTAATTTTTGACAGTTTTCAAGGCAAAGCAAGCAAAGCCAGCTTGCATTGGGCCAGTACCTTTAGGTGCCAATATGAAAATTCATATCACTCGGACTGAAGTGGTCAGCAAAAGTCGCGAGATTAAATTGTTGCTGGTGAGTGCAGCAGAGATACATAGAGAGCTATAGTAGTCCAAAGAGTAGCTATTCACCGGCTGCTCCCATTAAATATTGATCGTTCTTTGGAGTAATGCAATTAATATTATCCACCTGCAGTTGCAACTTGTAATACCAGTGAGCGTAACCAACTTTAGAAAATGTATTACAATCTGAGTAGGAATGCCTCTGCCGTGAAATTGAAAAGATAATAATAAATGGTTGGCGTTTTATTTGCTATCGAGAGTGAATTCTTAAATGTGTATATGCCCCTATGTGTGCAGAAATTTATGCATATTGGCATGAAATTAGCGTTATTTATGAATGTGGGGTTTTTGTCGTGGGGAGAAAATATTTAAATAATCGTTAGACAGTCGCTAAAACAATATTTGTAATGACTGCTTCTAGAAAATACACAAGTACATAAGTATGTATGTATGTATGTGCATGTAAATTGACTTGAATAGTGTTCGAAAAGATACTTCAAAATAACCATAATCTGAAATTGGAAATTTTAATTGCACTTACATATATAGAGTGATACTTAAAATCAGGGACCGAAAATAATGATTATTTTAAAATTTTCAATGGAAAAAATCAAAAGCTTCCAAATATCGTATAACAGTTTCGAGTATATATAAGTGCATGTTTTTTCATGTTCTTTAGGAATATGATACGATTTAGAAATTTTTGAGCGATGCATACAAAAATTATAATAAATAATTACACTTTTAATTTTTATAAATCGCTCAGAATATATAATCATGTATCGAGTTATATTTTTTTGATCAAAAATAATACTCATTTTTCGAGTGGGGTTTTCTCTCTCTGAAATAATGATTATTTTGTAAGTTTTATGTTTTTGATCAGTAAAGGTCATTATTTTTTGAGTCTTATTTTTTTCATTAAAAATTATGATAATTTCTTAAATTTTATTTTTTTGGTCGAAAATAAAACTCATTAATTTTTGAATTTAATTTTTTTCTAACAGAACGAAACACTCAGAACGCCACAAAGCTTTTCTAAAAGCCTTTAGTAGTAAATATTACAATAAATGTTAATGCTAATGTTAATACTAATATATGTACGTATGTATGTATTAAGAAAAATAAGGTTGATAAATTTGCTGTAATTTTTGAGTGCACATGTTGACGAGTGCACAGCAAAAAATACCTACCACTAAACACTTATTACAAAAGCAGTGTGTGGTTTTGAGTTTTTCGATCTGCCGAAAAAAATGAAACTGAAATATTAATATTTATTTCTGGGAGATAAAATATCGCTCAAGAAATGACTTTTATATTCGATCAAAAAAATAAAACTCAAAAATAATCATTATTTTTGATGAAAGAAAATAAAACTCATAAAATAATTATTATTTTAGAGCGAAAAATAACACTCAAAGAATTAGTTTTATTTTTGACCAAAAAATATAAGTCGACATATATTTTTTATTTCTGAGCGGTAAAATAAAACTCAGAAATGTATTATTATTATTGATCTCAAATTTTAAAATCTTGAAATAATGATTAAATATCAATGTTTTTGATAGAACTCATAATGATTATTGTCCCTGCTTAAAATAATTATTTACTTTTCAAAAGTAAAATTTTTATGAAACCTGGTTTTAAAAGAATCCTTAGTAGATAAAGAACTAAATAAACTCGGCCCAATAGCAAACCACGTCGAAACCCTCTCCTCTGCCTTTGTAAGCCAAATTTGTATATATATATACATATATACATTAGGGTGGTCCAAATTTTTTTTCAGCCACCCCTAGAGCTGAAGAATACAAAAAATAAGGAGACACGATTTTTTTTTATTTTGAAACGAATATTTTTGGTAATGGCCAACTTTTCCAGAGCCGGTTTCTATTCAGCAACTGGCTTCAGGAATTTGCTATTGTTTAGATATTGAAGAATTTATCGCCGCTTGACCATAGATATATATACAAATTTATACGACCGCTCATTGCGTAGCGCTGCAATTTTTTCTTCAAAATACTGCACTGGATCTGCTGATGCCAAGTTCAAAGCAGTCCAGCGAAGATAGTAGCTCCGAGGAAACACGAGATCTGTATGTCCTGTGAGAGATTACTCTAATCAACCTGCCCCGGAGCCTTGAGTTTCGTTGCAGTTGTTAAAGCTATGTTCTTGATCACTAGCTCCGTGGATGCCAAATCTAAAATGATATAAAGCTCTGTTTTGCGCGTGGTCCTCCTTGCGTCCGTTGTGTTAAGTATGGAGAGCTTGTAAATGCTTTCTGATATTTCAAATAGGTATACATACCTGTGGCCGAATCCAGTGTGACAGACTCCAAGTAGGTACAACCTAGCGGCTTTTTAAAAGAACATTGTGCCGCTGAAGCTCGCTCTTCCATATTGAGCTTATAAGGCAAACTAATATACCCAGGTATTGCATACTCTATTTCCACTGCAGGGTACCCCCTCCAAACTTAGGATTGGTCCAGTAGGGCCTTTTATATTTTCCATTGAACAACACTGCGCTTAATCTCACCTCATCGGCCCGTATTTTAATGAACCTGAGCTTTTCATTTATTAAGGAGCTAAGTGTGTATAATTGTTGATGGCCTTTAAAAATTGCAGTACATGCAAAATGGCTGGAGATGACAATCTTGTGACAGTGCTCAACCCCGCCATAGAAGTACATATAAAGAATGTCACTGCCCACTAAACTCAGTCAGGGTTTATGATTAGCTTTCGCCTACCGGTGGATGCACGAATGATCAGCCCTAACTTCTAGGCCCAATAAACCCTCTGTTCCAACGGGATAGAACCAAATAAGAAGGTTTGTTATTTGAGTAGGTTTTAAGAGCTAATTAACAAATATCTGTCGTCATGCGGTATTCCTTCAGACGCAGGTCGCTTTGCTTACACAACTTTGAAAATTCCTTCATTAATTAAAAACCAAGCAATTGCAAAGTTATGCAACCTGTACGCTAGTTAATGACTGCCTAATGGTGCGAGTACCTGAGCGTGTTTTAATGAACCACATATTTGTATTGCGATTATTATTTTCTTACAAAAATCTACATTCTTTACTACTTATGCCTAGAACACACATAAATGTAGATATGTACTTGTGTGCACCCACGTCTATATATAGGTATATATGTATATATGTAGATCAGCAAGTGTAAATAAAGAGTCACGAGCATGTCGCTGTGCATTATTTGCTAAACGTGCAAATTGGCTGTAAATTGCTTATTGAACTACGCAGCTCGTAGCGAATTTCGCATAGTTTACAAAATCTCGTTTAAGTTGAAAGAAGAATAAAAAAAAAAATTGAAGGGCGCGTAGGCTGACTGTGCTGCATTTTTCCAGTTTACATAAAAGAAAAAAGCACACTTGCAGTTTCGTTGTGATTTGATTGTGTATTTACATGCAAATTAATTATTTATTACGAAATTGTGCTAAAAACATTGTACAACTTTATTTTATTATTTAAATATATTAGTTAATGAGAGGCAGTATGCAGTTGATACTACAAACTTACATAAATCTAACTTTAGCATTTAGAACATATTTCCTACCGTAAACTCTGGTTTAATACGTATGTACATTTGTAAATGCTTAATCTTAAACTTTGAAATATTTTTTTTAATATTTGGTGAAAAATTTACTTTTTAAAACTAGAACAAATCTTGCACTCATCCGCCCGAAAGATGTTTACTTAGAACTACTTTGCCCATAAAGAAAAATTAATATCCCAAACCACGCCCTAACCACCTTCATCTCCACTAGTAATGTGTCTCTTCATTGCGCTTAAAGAGAACATTCAGCAATTTTCATATATTCGCTCGCGGTCTTCCCAACGATGCCGTTTGCATTGGAGCGCAATTCTCAATGAGTATCGCATCCTCTCGTTCGCCGGGCGTCTTATCGTTGATGTGCGCACGCTTCATCGGGCGTTTACGTTCCGAATCGCAGCTTGGCGTCAGCTCGACAGTCTGTAGACTCTGAGCGCGTTGCAGTGATAAACGCAGTGGCTTCTTTGGTGGCGTCGGACGGACTGCGCGCACCTCCGATACGGTGTCGCTGATGGGTTTGGTCTCGTTCTCGCTATCAAAATCTAGCGACTTGACGCTGCGCATATCAGTAGGCACGCGCGCATACGTACCCGGCGTGGCAGAGCAGTCGCGTCGGCGTTCAATGCTGTGTAAAGAAAAAGATAAGAAAAACGGCGAAATTAGTCCCTACTCAGGCGCAAAATCATATAGCGCTCAACTTACCCATTATAGTGATTCAAATGTTCCACGCTGCGCGCATGCATGTTGGCGCGGTGCTGTAGTGCACTAGCCTTTCTCGCCGTACGCTCATAACGTTCGCGCTCACGGTCGCGTGCATGACGCTCCTTCTCGCTGCGTCGATAATGCGTTTGTTGCATGTACGCGGAGTCGCTGTTGATGGAGATCTTCGAGGCGGATAGCGACTTTGGTGGCATGCAGGGATATGAAGGAGCCGTCGCTGTGCAGGTGCGTGGCGTGCGCTCATGATGCAGATCGATTTGCGTATTCTCTTTGATCAGCGTTTTGGTAACGTGCGCCACAGAGTTGCTTTTGCTCAAACCATTTTGTTCGCGATTCTCACCAAGCAGTTCAATTGGCTTGCCGCCAACCAAAGTGGTTATATAATTGCCGCGTTGGAAAACCAATGGCTTGTTGTCGGGCGGCGTGGATGGTGGCGATGAGATGCTGATGCTAGTCACGTGACCATTGGTACCATTATTTATGTGCGCCGCTGAAGCATGGCTCTGCAGCGTCTGCGCCAGCACCTGTGACTGCTGGGACAGTACCTGTTGCAACATCTCTAGTTCCTTAGCAGTTTGCAGCTCGCGTACTTGTTCCTCGAGATAGGAAATACGATGCTGCAGTCGCATATTGTTCTCCTTCTCTTTCTCCTGATCTAGCTGCTTTTGCGGTATCGGTGCACACTTATTGCGCAGCACCACCATTTGGCATTTACCAGAGTTACCTATTACTTTTTGCAACTCCTCCTTGGTGTGACAGGTGATAAGCTTTCCATTGATTTCGAGTATGCGGTCGCCTTTGTACAGTCCATCTCCTTCGAGCGCCCATTCCACATAGAAGCCGGGCTGGTCGGATTTGGTGTGTGCAGACCAGCGGCCGGTGGTCGCATGGACAGCATGTAGGCTTAGCGTGGCGCCAGAGTTCAGTATGCTGTAAAGCGGCAGAGGGAAAGAGCATTAAGTTATTGACATTTACAGTTTAGAAATGCGATCTTACTTGTAAATTGTCTGCAGTTCAGGTTTCGACTTCTCCAAACGCGCTTGCAATGCGCGCGCTTCCTCAACAATCGATAACATTTGAAGCTCCTCGCGCCCAAGCGCATACTCCAGTTCCGCCTGACGTATGCGCGTATCAATGTTACTGTAAGTAGTTGAAAATCAAGAGTTTTAAGTTTTAACTTTACTAAATTCATCAGTTCTTTTAACTCACTCTGTTATATCTAGTTTCGCCAGCGCCGTTTTCAAGTTCTTGATTTTGATCCTCTTATTCTCCGCTTCGGCTTTCAGTCTTTGCAGCTTTTGTTCTGCCGCAGGTTTCTCGCTCTCGTCCAGCGGTGGTCCTGTTGGGCGCGGCAATTTTCCTAAGCACAGTTGTATGCGTAGATTTTGTATAACTGCTTCGCGGTCTTGCAGCGCCGAGCGCAGTTCTTTCGTTTCACTGCGACAGGATCGCGCGGAGAGTGTGCCACCCAACGAAGAAAGTTTTCGCCGGCGTCCAGTCGTTGTGCATTGTGTCTGTGCGCTGTTGATAGGATCTGCTTTGGCAACGGACATTTTTGTTTCGACATTTTTATTATCGTTGTGGGCATTGGATTTGTTGGAACGTGGGTTCAGAATGGTCTGGAAAGGTAAAAGTTAAGGTAACTAATTTAGATTAGAATAGGAGATTCTATTTATATACGAGTAAATGCAACATTTTTCGGAAAAAGAGTTGTTTTTAAGAAATATTCGAAAGAAATATTTTTACATCTTGCTTGATAATGTAATGGTATTACAACTTTGGTCTGAGGTTTCTAAGTACCAGAAGAATATATAGAACCAAAAAAGAAAATACGAACATGACCAGGAAGACAAGCTCAGTCGATATAGATATATACGCCCGTCTGAACGCAAACTAGTCTCTCAGTTTCAGAGGCGGATTTTTTTATAATTTATTAATCATTTGCCGGAACTGTCAAGATCGGACCACTACAGCACATAGCTCCCATACAATTGATTGTTCAATTATTACTCCTTTATTTTAGCAACTAAGGTACTTTAAAATTTAACATTTTCACGCTAGAAATGCCATTAATAGATGAAAGTAACAATTTCTTTAATTCTTGAAAGGTATAAAGTCTTCGACATAGTCGAAGACTGCACTGTCCATACTTGTTTCGAATACTATTTGATTTACAGTAAAACTTGATAAAACGGAACTCGTCTTGTTTACTCGGAAGAACCATGTACCCCACGCGACTCTTCCCAGAATTGGTAGATGGGAAGCTGACGTGGAAGCCTAGCAAAGAGGAGAGAGTGAATAAATCATCAGTGGAAATTTCCTTGCTCTATGAATCAATAGCTAAGCCCGTAGGGTTTTATGTTGGTTTCGCCTTTTGCAGTGCACTAGAAAAGATTTCTCTAGTCAGAAAGCTGGAGCGGGTACAACGATCTGCCCTCATTAGAATCAGTCGGGCTCTTGGGGCCACTTCCACTCTGACACTTAACATCAACCTTAACATAGCGCCCCTCGACACCGTGGGTATGGCTGCTGCACCAAGGGCTGTGGGCAGACTTAGGCACTGCCTGCTTAAGCAATTGACTTAGGATTCGGATACACTAATATTCTTGGAGGCATGCACTTCTTAACACTGGTAACCGCATGGCTAGGCCAGCATCAATGATCTTTTTCTCCACTCACATTCCGTTTAAGGATGTATGGACGGAGTGCCGTCGTTGGAAGCACCAGCACAGTTATTCATGAATAGGTCGAAGCTTGACGAAAGAGTCGGTGGTGGGTTCTTTAACAGGAAGCTCTCCAACAACATACAATTAAGCTTTCAAATTACTGTAAATAGTTTTTTTGAGGCAGGTGTGGATGCCATTAAGTAGCAGCCCATTGACTGCTACATTAAGCAACGTCGAAAAGGAAGGTAAACATCTTTTCTGACAGCTAAGCGGCAATCAGGGCCTTGGGCTTGCTCACAATGCGCTCTGAGCTAGTAGAGGGATGGCTGACCTTTCTTTCATTTGCGTAAGATTTTTGGCTGGATACCAGGCAATAGTGATTTTGCAGGAAACTGCTTCAGAGAAGGATGGAGAAAACCGAGAGCGTGTAAAGTGCAAGATCTTTCCATGCAAGGGTGGGCCATAGGCGGTCATGGAGTCTACTTGGGCTCACAAATCTGCAACTCTCGATTCTGTCGGCTGTACAAACCACAGGATAAGACACTGCCCGATTGGAAGTCACGCGGTGAGACTAAATAACACACCGGAACCTCTCTGCGGCAGCTGCTAAGGATACGATAAACATTTCTCTTGAGCTTATTCAGTACATATTTAGGGTATTCAAAAGGTATCCCAACCCACTGGAGCTTGAAGGGAGATATATAGTACTCCCTTTGGCCTAATTGCAAAGAAATCAGCGAGATATTTCGGTTTTGTACTCCTTTATTACCTTCCAAAGACATATATGCAGGAGTATTTGTTTCAGATGACATGGGGCCTACGCTAAAATTTACACTTCCTGATGTATATCGATAAGTCGATAAAACTTGGATAACTCCATAAATTTTGATAACTCGATTAATTTAGATAGGTTAATAAATTTCGATATATATCGACAAATTTCGATAACTCGGTACACTCTGGTAACTCGATAAAATTTGATAAATCGATAAAGAAAGATAGCTCGATAAACTTACGTATATAACGCTAGAAGTTTCGATAACTCGATATATTTTGAAAATTCCAAAAACTTCGATTCGATGAACCGACAAATTTCGATAACTGCCAACAAAATTTCGATTAATCAATAAATATCTATAAGTTGAAAGAACTCTATACATTGCGATAATTCGATGAATCTCGACGACTCGGTTAGTAATAGATAACTTGATAAATTTCATGAACCTGACAAATTTTGATAATCTGATAAATTTGTATCGGTAAATTTGACACCTAAGTTGTCTATGCTATAATGTCAATATTAGTCAATAATGTATTATTAAGTATTGTTTATGTTTTATCTGATCCTGTATACATCTGTTTAAATCTTGTATTATTGTATGTATTATTTATTGCATGTGATTAAAAAAAGAAATGAATGGATAACGTAAATAACAAAATGTTTTTGAAGTGAAACTTCTTAATCGAGTTCGGAGATGGTTGCGTTAAGAAAGAGCTCAAAGAAACACAGTTAAAATATATTTGAGGTGCTTGAAGAGGGTGGCCACCTCTTTAAAAAGTTAAACTCAAATTATTGAAGCGAATCTTTTTATAACAGCTCCGATATGTTTGCGATAAGTATTTAAAGATAAAGATAGATATAAGGATAAAGATAAAGGCAAAGAAATTCAGACACAGACAAGGCCAAAGACAAAGGGATACATAGATATAGAAAAAGACAAGCCCGAGACATACACAAAGGCAAAGACAAAATTTTCTCATAAATGAGACTACTGTTTCTGATTTGCAAACATTTGTATCAAATCTTATGCTTATTTTACAAATACATATAAAACTTTCAGCAGAGTGCACAGTTAACAACAACGAAAATAATTGTCAGAAACTCATTTTAATTGCCGTGTATCTTTCTCCAAATGATGCAATGAGATACAAAAAATTGTTTTTCGGTAAAACTTTATTACAATTGCCATCTACAAGCTGTGAAGATATTGCTGTAAAACCTGTAGACTGTTATGATCGACCTGTAATTCTGGCAGGAGATTTCAATGTCAACTTCTCGCTGGCCGAATCTGATGAACTAATAAAATTTTTCAAAGAAAAATTTTCATTGGAAATGGTTAATGGTAGAAATG
>JAPVRG010236285.1:9653-25581 GCA_029783565.1 Rhagoletis cerasi
AATCTTATGAAAAGTGGATGAGTAGTCGGGAAATAATGACCTTAATGGGGACAATTTTTGAGTAAACATATTATACCCATTGGAAAGTTATGACTGAAGATCCTCACCAAATGGGTTTTCGTTGCACCCGACTTATAATTCTGGTCCCTCTATTATCTGTTGGTGTCCCATTTTTATCTATTGGGTACATATTTTGCATAGATACATACATAGATATGTGTGTACATATATATGTATTTAAGTACGTATACAGTTTGTTGTTCTAGCTTCACGTTTCATTGCGTTTTATGTGTCTCTTGTTGATGTTTATATTACAGTTGTGGTAGTGTGATTTTTTTCGGTTTTTCATTACTCCCATTGACGACGACGACTTCAGCGTGAGTTTGCGTGCATGTAACTATGTGTGTATTGGGATGCTCCATTTTCTTCGTCGTCGTCCATAGTCATTTGTTTGAATGTTTTTAATGTTTTTAACTTGTCCTTCTGTTTGTTTGCCATCTTGTTCATCGTTCTGTTTTACAATTTGCACTTCATTTTCCTGCTTCATTCAAGTCACTCAACGAAATTTCCTTTCATTTCAAGGAAAGTGTCTTTTCAGCATTGGCAAGTGTCATTGCACAGACTGTGTATTCGATATTTGTCACTGGGCTTCTTTTCTCTCGCTTAATGTTTTTGTTGTTCTTGTTGCTATTAATAGCAACAGTAGATTTTCTGTTCGCTGTAGATTGAATTATATTTGCGCATCACTTACAACCAATCGCTCAAACCTGGCATCCACTTTTTTCGAATACTTCTTTCATTAATCTGACACGTTTACTTAGAAAATTAGTTTTAGCCTTATGCGTTATTAGATATCTCGCTGCAATATGCATATTACTAGACCGTTCTTAATCTTGTAGTGACTTTGCAATAGTCAATTAACTAAAGAAAAATCTCTTATCCACCACGAAATTGTCGAAGTTGAAGTAAAGTGTCAGCAGCGCGTGAGGCAAAGGTAAAGAAAGACTTTCAGAAACCTGGTTATCACACATGCATCGCTAATGTGGGCTCCAGGAATTATTGTGATGCAATGATCTTGATGCGGTCGTTGTGGTGTAGTGGTTAGAAGTGCGCACTACCATTCCACAGGGCATTGAGCCCAGTTTCCGAAGAACATCAAAAAAGGAAACGATGTTTTCTAATAGCACTCGCCCCCCGGCAGGCAATGTCAAATCTCCGAGTATATTTCTGCCTTGAAAAAGCTTCTAATAAAAATACAATCGCCGTTCGGAGTAGGCGTAAGCTTTCTGTGACAATATCAAGACGCACACCACAAATCGGAGAAGTTCGGCCAGGGACTAACATATTGTGTAAGCGCCAATCTATAATTGTTATTATATTATTACTACATATTGGTCGCGACGTCAGATAAGGCTAAACGACACACTACGGATAATTATGGGATACTTCTTCAATACGCCGAAGCAGATGCGCAGATGCTTATTGTCAAAAAGAACAAAAAATATGCCAGGAATCTACTGCAAGGAATATTCGCTTCCTGAAAGGCCCAAACTCATTTTCAGTTGGAATTCAAATTCATCAGATAACTAACAATCCATCTAATAGTATAGGAAAATCAAATAGTACAGCATTAGATTAAATATTGTGTTTAAAAAAAATTTGCGTTCCGACGAAATTTGGAACCGGAGAACTCTACTTTTTATTCAACTTTCAAACGGCATTTGAGTTAGGGCTTTTGTGAGTTAAGGTAACGATATGCAAGCTTCCGTCCTATGAATGCCGTCATAAAAGTTCAAGCACCCTAGTAGAAGAAAAAGCCTAGATCTACCCAGGGAAACTCGCGTAATATTTGCACTTATTCACTCCAGATTTATACCGAATCGACCTTTTGCATACGTAAGGTGAGTTCGACATGGGGACAGCGCACAGTGTGTCTTGTGGAATAAGCAAGGTGGACAAAATTCATTCCCGGATTTCCAGAAAAGGGTAACTTTTTAACATAAAGATATCCGAAAAGCAATGATTGATAAGATTTTGTGACATTGTTAAGAAGTCAATATACTCGTATATTCTTACTTCAATTCAAAAATATTTTAGTTGATTTTCTATACTTCTTAAAAAGAACCTCTCCTTGTTTGGATTTTGTGTAATTTGGTGTGAATTTTTAATAATGCACCATATTTCTGGTGATATTTATTATATACACATAAAAAAAACTGTTGACTATTTCCGATACTGTAACAGTCACCGCATGTCACCAGGCCAGATTTTTAATACACCCTAGCAGCATCAGTTGTGTTTATTAAAATATGCATACAGCACTCTAGAGTATAACCCCCTCATTCATAAAAAATAAAACAGATTTAAAGTGCTCTATAAAGTGACATTTTCATACAAATTTTTTCATTTATAAATCAGTTAAAGTCTTCTTTATATTTTGTGAATTAGGGGGTAAATCTTTTATTTTTTTATTTTTTCAGTGCGTATTTATTTAGTGGATTCACGAGATGTCGTAAGCGTCGTAAAGTCTTAAAGTCGTAAAAGTTTTTAATGTAATGGGTTTCCGTTATATGACACTATCGATGACTACTTTTGACAGCACAGGGCTAGACTAACGCTATTACAACAACAAACACAACAATTTTGCGATGTGAAACTTCTATACTAACTTAGAAAATACAAGCATCAAAATTATGGATAAACCGAATGAAATTTTCGAGCAAAAGCTGTTTTGTGGTTGGCGGCTAAACGGGCACTACAAATCTTCCTTGGTTCTTAAAACTAACGTCGTGGATTTAATGAAAATTGGATTCTTCTTATGTTCTCCACTTTCTCTGAATGATTTCTTTCACTACTTTTTCTACGCCGAAAGTCAGTCTTGCCATTAAAACTTAGCTTTGGAGTCGCTAAAGAGACAATCGGCAATGCGTTTAAGCGACTGAAGTCATTGGGCGCGTTCATAAGTCGTAGCTGTTGGGTAACCGTTGGCTGTTTGTCTTAGAAACGCACAGTTGAGTAGTTCCGCTCAGCACAACATTTGGCAACTATCCGCCATTTTTTTGCAGCGCAAAATTTTTACGCTACCTGAACTAAACTTGTTGGCTCAGCCTAAACAGCTCATCGAAAAGACTAGTGCCGCTTACATTAAATACAACGCCGCTTTGTTAGGTGGCACCTGCAAACTAATTTGCTTAGTTTTATATTATTGATGTGATAAAGTAACTAGAATATTTTATAATAATACTACGTTGACTAGATACTTGTTTATTATGATTTTTACTTTATAATTATAAACTATTTAATTTATTATAACTTTAAACGATTTTTAAAAACGCTGGCAGCTCAGCGTTGCATTGGAAATATAATCGGCGCAACTATTTCATTTTGTTTGTTTATATTTATCAGCTGTTCATTTAGCAACATATTCATCAAGCCGTTTCTAAGACGTAATTGTTGAGTTCAACAGTTGCCAAAAGTTTCGTAGCAGTTGGGCTAAACAGCTACGTCTTATGAACGCGCCCATTATAAACCAAAATTCCGTTGTTGAGTTGAACATTTTTTAAAATAGTCACAACCAAACTATCCTCAAAATAATGTTCTTATTTTGTTTACAGCTATGCTATTTTGCATCCAAGGACTTTTGAAAACATTCAGCAAAGGTGAAATGGTTTAATGCTGTAGCTTTTAACAAAACTTCGTTGGTCTCATTCCCCAGTTAAATACATTTACTAAAACTTTACACCGGATTCTCTAACCTTAAACTCCCTGTAAATTGTTGTTTGCCATATTCCAGTTACTCACAGCGGTCGCAATTGCATTTTAGGGCAGTCGTTGTTTCACAAATCGAAAGCTGATTTGTTTGAAGTTTTTTTGATTTTGGTCGATTTCGATTTGAGCAGCGCACCGCACCGCAGAGCCACGTAACGTCTGTCTGTTGGGATTTACTTTAAAATTCACTGCCAACATGTATGTATGTCTGTCTCGTATGTGTATGTGTGTGTGTGTGCGTGCGTGCGCTTTGGTTTGCCTCCTCTGCCTTGGTTGCGCTCTCGGTGTTTTCAGGACATGGAGACTGGGGCGTATGCGTAACCAATCTGCGGTGTATTGTTGACGTTGCTGACGCGCCATGGCACCAACTGGTTTTGTTGCTATTTGTAGTAATTTTGTTGCCGCTGCATTGGGCTTGCGTGTGTTTGCGCTGGGGGACACAAACTATTTCCGCAGTGATGTGGCGAGACGCCTTAATCCACACAAGCAGCGCATGCACTCACCTAAACGGGCTTCGACGATGACAAGCTCCCGCTGTCTGTCTCACCGCCAGCATGTCTGCCTGCCACTTACTTTTCGATTTCCGCTGCAAGTCGTAGTCTGCAGCGGCATACAGCCAATTGAAAAGCGAATGCCATTGATGGGTGCATTATTCTTGTAGCATTTCGCATGTTGTTGATGAAGTTGTTGTTGTTGTTGTTTTTTGGCCTTGTCATGTTTCGTTGCTTTGGCAACGCATTTGCGGCTTTTTCGTCATAAGCCTTTTGGAACGGCTGTTGCGGTGGCTGCGGCTATGACTGCCGCTGTGGTCGGGTACTTTTTTGTCGCTCTCTCAAATGTTGTAGTTGTTACTGTTTCATCGCTACCTCGTTTTATTCATCCGCCGCTGCACTTGCAGGTCTGCCGGCGCTTGCAGATGTGTGTGCTGGTGTGCTTTCGCATTTATTCTGGCTGCAAGTCACGCTTCATCTCAGCGCCGGCGCAATTTGCGGTTGATTGGCTGAGGACGGACTGCATTAAGTCGATCGAAGCCTTGCACGTGCTTGAATACCCCACCCGGCCTAATCTTAACGCCGACATTCATTTACCTTCTTAAATAACTCATATATAAATTGCCCGTTTGAGCATGGGAATGTTGCAAGCTGCCGTGTCGCAGACCCACCCACTTCCGCAGCGCTATGCGGCACATTTCACTAGCTTACCTTCGATTTGCTGAATTTTGGCAACTTTTCGATACCACTGATTTTGTTGCAGTTCCTGCTGCTTAAGCAAATGCCGAGTGCTAATTGAAATGTGTTGCATGCTTGCGGTTACCCTGCTGAGAAAAGCATACCCAGTCAGTAAACATTCTGGCATATCTGCCAGGTCATATCTTAAAAAAATAAAAATCAAAAATAACGATTATTTTTTTGATTAAAAAACTAAAAATCATAAAATAACGATTAAATTTGATCGAAAAAAAAGAAATACAATTTTAACGGTCAAATTATGATTTTTATTATAAAGATCTTAACCGTTAAGGTCGCTGGTTTGCAGAGACAAAGTTCCAGTGACCTCATCCACCACCACTTTATGTCGGGCGTCATATTGCAGAACCGTTTTCTCAGGAAACCTTAGCTTAAGAAAAAGGAAAAAAAGGAGTTTTCTCGCAAAATTTACGTGATGGAATTTTTTTTATTTGAGGTATTCCCACCTGCCTGGTTATCAGATTATCTGGATAAAAATTATTATTATCTGATGTATTTTGTTGTTGTAAAAAAAATATGATCACATAACCAGATAACCTGATAACCAGGCAGCTTATTAGTTTTTAAAAGGGATACCTTCGCAGGCCTGTGTTATTCTTCACTAGTAGTGCCGTTAAAACTTAATGGCGGAAAAAGTACTTTAAAAGAAATTACAGTAATAAAAACCTTTGACGAAAAAAAAATTTTTATTGAGGAAATTCCACTTCCTGAGGAGGAAAAACTCGAATTTCGATTTCGAGCACCTAGCAAATACTGCAGCAGCGAGAGCAAAGTAACGCATTTCTTTCTTCAATCTGCGATGAATACCCAGTGAACTGGTATGTCGCTACTATTTTTGCTACTGGTTGTTGCTGATGCATAGGCGGACAATTGACATTTCACAGTTTATCGCCATATTAAAAATGTTCTGTAAAATATTAGAGATAAACCATTTAGTTGAGCTGAAAAGGAAAACTGGCGGTACTCTATTTCACAACGAACAGCTCTCCCTGCAGGATACTCTTCTGCACTAACACACATGCAACAATTAGAATGCTCGAATGTGTGCGTGTGAGTATTTTTATTTTTGAAAATTTGTTTCATTCATTTGACTGATTGCATTAGTTATGTAAAATCAGTTATTAATTACTCCGGATGCAAGCCTTTTCATGTGGCATGCAAGCTGGCTGCTGTCTTTTCTGAAAGTTAATTGCTGGTAGGGTTCAACAATACAAGAAATTAATTTTACTAGATGAATAGTGAAGCCGGTCGCGTGCACAGGCAGCCGCAAAAATGATTAGACACTTTCACAGCGAGGGAAAATGGGAATCGGTGAAAAATAGAAAAAAAACTTTTATGTATGTACTTGTATAATATTTTATTTAATATTTTGTGAAGAGCTAAGCTCCCCTGCTTAGGCTTACGTAGAGCCACAGGTGAAATTCTGATCTCTGTTTGCTTGTAGCAGGCGAAATTTCTTCACTACTTTATTTTTCACTAAAAGATATCAGAAGGAATCCCTTGAAGTTTAGTTTCGAATAATTATTATCCAACCTTCAGGTCTTTCTGTGTGAGTGCCGCAAAGGGAATGCTTAAGCCAGCCGCTCACAATCATGCATAGCTGTATGTGAATACTGTGTGTGTGTGGATGTGAGTGGGGTAGAGACGGTATTGTAAAGCTCCTGGAACGCAGCGCGTTTGTAGGCGCTCTAAGGCATAAATACCTTTCGCATGCTCACAGATATACACATACACATGCACACAGAAACATCGCCAAAAATCCAAATCCTTGTTCAGCAAACAACAAAGTAGAAGTAAGCTCGAATTCCAACATCAGTAGCCGGGCGCACGGCTATGTAGGGGAGGCAACACTTTCATCTGCAAATATAATTTCTGCTTGCATTTCAACAAATCTGTCCCAGTGGCGTTGTGCGGCATAAAATTCGCATGGCCCGCCACGGCACGGCAGTCGAGCAGCATAAAACTTCCAGCAGACAGCAGTCAGTCGCACAGAGCAACAGTGGCAGCAATGCGAAACCAGTGGCAAAAGCCATATAACGGGTTCGCTCGCAAGCGGCTGCTGCCTGCCAGTCCGTCCTGTAAGTGAAACACAGCGGAGGCTGTCCAAGAGCACGGTGGCTCAATGGCTGATGCGGGCCACTGCTGCACTGCTGCCTCCTCGCACTTTCCAACGAGCACAATGACGAAGGGGAGAGGGGCGGCAAAGTGTTGGCGCTGGAACACTCTCTTCGTTACATGACAACATAATTTTATTCCACTTCAGTTTTATTTCTCGTGCATTTTATTGTTGGTGTTGTGGATTTGTGTTATTTTTGGCTTTTGGTAATTTCTACTTCTGCGCTTCGTGTCTCATAAGAAATTTATGAAAATGCCAGCGAAGGCGAGAGGACAAAGCAAAGCCAAGCCAAGCCAAGTCAAACCAATTCGAAAGGATGTGCGCGTTGAAGGTGAGGTTCGTGAAAGCGGCTGATGTTTATACGCGGGTGTGTTGCGCAACGTCATGTTCATAAACTAAAATACACTAGAAATTCATGTAGTGAACGAATGGCTTTGACTCAGTCCGGAGAATGAGCGGATGATGCGCTGGGGGGGTAGATTACAAATGCCACATAGTGTGCTTAAGCAAAAATGGAGTCGTGTCATCATATTACTGTGCACGGATACTTATGGCGGTGTCGTCGCAGTTGGTGCTGTTGTTGTTGTTGCCCCATTTGTCCGTGCAAGGCATTCGGTTGCTGCCACCAAAACTGTTGCAGCAATAAAAGTTTCACTTAAATTGCGAGCACTCAGCTGCCAGCACCCGCGTTCGAGTGAATGTGTCTCTGTGTCCCTGTGTGCGTGCTCTTTGTGCGAAGGAGTGGGGGTAGCACTGTTGCAACAACGACTGCCGCGGTGGCAGCTGGAGCACATGTTCTCCGCAATTCGTATAAATAAAATCCATTTAATTTGGCGCTTTGGCAGTTGCTGTGGATTTTTTATATTTTTCGGTGCCGTCATTTGCCGAGGTTCGACTGCTTCCCGCTGTCCGCCGTTTGCTGTCCGATACTCCTAATCCACATTCCTCCACACTTGCTGTTGCCAATCGTGCTTCACCTGCTGGCCTTAGTTTCCGTTGTCGTCCGAAAAGTTGCCGTATTCGCATGCGGAAAGTGTCATCTGTAGGCCTTCGCTGCTGTTTACTCAAATACATATGCCTGTACATATGTATGTATGTATGTGGTTAAATGTGTAGTAAAATCTGTAGCTATCCGAGAGCTGCTTTTTGTATTCTGTTAAAAGTGTTCGTTTGGCAGCTTGATTGTGGCGTTCAGTTATCTGTACTGGCAATTGTGGTTCTTTCTGACACAACATTTGTATTTACTTCTGTATACATATACGTATATGTATACATGTATGTGTAGGTATATGTACATGGACATATGCACTTCAAATGTCGCTATTGGAGTTTATGTCGGCCGGCTGGGTTTGTTATTGCTTCTGTTTTAATTCTTGTATTTCTGAAATGAAAGTGAATTGCGTTGTTGACGCTGGGTACGAGTTTATTTGTGTTTATGCTCTGCGGTTCTGCTACTTTTCCTGTATTTGTATGTACTATGCACATTATTGTATATTTAGTTTCTGCCGCGGTTTTCACGTTGTCTTCTCGTAATAAGCTTTGGTTAATTTAGTATTACCATGTAATTTGCTTAATGCAGCAACACGAATAATTTGGCAGCCAACAATGCCTCGCATTAGCCACTTCTTGCACATATTTTTCTTACCTCAAACAACTGCAATGATTACGCGTAAGCAAATGTGGTCAATTTAATTTATTTTAAGTTATCCTTCGCATTTGTCTGGGTTTAAGGTGGCATCAACTCTAATTGAATTAACCGAAGGATTTGTCATTTATTTGGATTGCAGAGGAATTTCCAAGGAAGTATTTTGTTAGTTTTGAGAAAAGCCTTATTTCCATTCGCTTGGATTTATACAACAATTCTGGGTATTTGTTTCTATTACTTACTTATCTTTTTTTATTAGTTCATTCCTTTTTCAGTTTGAAGATTTGAATGAAATAAAAAACTGTAGTCTCTTAGTTGTCCTTTCTTGGCTGAAGGTATGTAAATGGTTATGTAAGGAAAAGCGCATCTGGAAAATTATTTCCACGGCACATACGCTTTTTTTTGTCGCCACAGCTTTGAATCTCCTCCTTCGACGCGATGTATTTAATGACAAGAGCCTGACTGAAAGCCTTTTATGCAATGTATTGATAATGACAAGCAGCTGGTTAAATTTCTTAAATTGAGTTTTGAACAGCAGTACGGCCTACTTACTGGAAATTATAGACAGTGGAAAGGAAAGCTATTCTAGTGTTAGACAATTTTCCTTAATAAATACCTGCATCGCTTAGCTGGTTTTGCCATTAAAAAAATGAAAAATTTAAAATGATGTTTTGCTATTTTTGTTATTGTCATTTAATATTTCACTGGTAATACTTTAAACTAAGACGTATGTCTTTTGTTCATGCAAAATATAAAAGGTCGATACACTGCGCTGATTCAATGTCATCTGATCAAATTCTCACTACGCAATTGCTCTCATTATTTTTAAAATCTTTTTACTTGTTTCTCAGCTTTAGTTGATAAATCAAAAAGTATAAAATGGGAGTGACAGAAAAAACCTTTATATTTTTGTCACTTAAGGTGAAAAAAGGAATAATGTAGCGTTGTTGGGTAAAATCCCAGGGCCGCCAGATCTAATTGATTTTCGAAGTGGCAAAATTCAAAAGATAAGTAGTGCTATATGTATTTAAAAATGCATGCGTACCTGCTTGCTTTAATAGGCAGCCCTTTTACAGGTAGCATGTAGAAAAGATACTTAAAAATTTTACTTACTTTTGTTAAAGTCGAAGTACTGGTTTTCATGTATGCTTTGCAGAATATTGTTAAAAATCCATATTCATAATTCCCAAATACTTTGCGTTGGCAGTAACTTCCGCTCGACGCTTCAAAGCTCGCGTAAAAATTGTTATGGTTTTTTCCTAGTAAGCTTTATCAAAGGCGTGGATACATGGCGTATGAGTAACATAATTTCCTGCTCATATTTCATAAAAAAAAACTAACTGAATTTAAGGGTATTCTTTTATCCGCTAGTGAATTTTTTAGACCTCAGGTGTCAACAGAAGTTGTTTGGCAATATTGAATATTCATATTAACAATATTCTTTAAAACATATATCAAAACCAGCAATTTGACTTTTACAAAGGTATTTTATTGTTTTTCAGCCGCGTAATCACTATTCGTACCTCGTCATAGTCAGGCGGTGGGACATCGACTCCATCGTCGTCGACTGGGGGCTCGGGTTCTTCTTCTCCACTACTTTCAATGCTGTTACCATTATAATATTAGTAACGATAAAGATTGGGAATTGTCACCATTTATTTCAGATTCTTCTTCTTCTCAAGAAAATAGGATTTCAGTCATCCTTTTTTACAAACTTTTATTAAGTTTCACCTGTCGGTGATCAAATCTTGCAATACATTTTTAACCAACTTCCCGATGAGCTAGAGACTTGAAACTTCACACTTAGCTCAGAACCCGTACTATGTTGTACTATGTTTTGCTTCCCTCTACACACACTATAATGCCATACGTGATTTGATTTCACATAGAGATAAGGCTTTATTGCAACTGACAGCCAAAAAATCCAGAAAAGTACCAAAAAAATATCAAATGATCTTAAAAAACCAGGCTATCCAAAAGTTTCATAAGTAAAAAGCACCTATAATAATAATAATAGATTGGCGCTTACACATACGTTAGTGTTTGGCCGAGCTTCTCCTCCGATTTGTTGCGTGCGCCTTAATGTTGTCACACAAAGTGGAGGGACCTACAGTTTTACGCCGACTCCGAACGGCGATTGTATTTTTATGAGTAGCTTTTTCATGGCAGAAGTACCCTCGGTGGTTTGCCATTGCCTGCCGAGCGAAAAGCACCTATAATATACTTAAATTGGTATTGTTTTGATGTTTAGCCACATCTAAATACTAATGGCGTTTTCTTTTCGACAAAAAATGTTGCCTTCTTATTGCCCTCTGCTAAGTATTTGTGCGAAGAGCGCAATGAGAATGTAAAATTTTTCAGTAGAAAATAAAACCCCATAAGTGTTTGGATATTTAGTATCCGAACATGTACTTTAAATACAAAGGTATTGAAGTATGCTCATCACTGATGTCAACTATTCTTTTCTAATCCGAAGCTACACATTATAAAGGAGTAAGTATGTAGATGATACTTTCAAATTTTACTAATTTTTCCATGTGCACTTATCAAATCGCAAATAAACTGACTTCATATTCAAAACTTATGTATATATATATTTGGGTTTCCATTAGAGTTTAATGCAGCATATTTCTGCTATTTTCCTTCATTTCCGGAAGTTCAAGTTTGGTCATACAATGACCTATGACCTATGAGCTTTTACATCACCTTTACATTTTTTTTTACATAAAATTAATAAAAATACATATGAACGTATCTATAACCGAGCATGCATTTCAAACTCAACTTAAATTACTCGGAAGTGGCGGTCCAGCTGAACTCCACAATTTTAAAGGAAACCTCAAACGCGGCGCAAAAAGATGGAAATTTGTGTCTTCCATTCACCGATTTAAATGAGCGCAAATAGCAAAAAGCGGAGCGATTGAAAACGAAATGAAAACCACTCGCAGGTGGGGCGGACTAAGTGCAGTCAACAACAACAGCGACAGTGTCAGTTTGCTTATTATTAGTTGGATTTTGCAAGCATCGCAAATTGATGCACAACTCCACACGAAGCGCACGCACGCACATGAGCACAGAGGTACACAAGCCAACAGGCAAAATAAACTCATACAAATCCAAATGTAATAATTAGGCTTAGTTGGACAACCTTCTAACCAACAACTGGCTGGCTGGCTGACTGACTTGTCGGTGACTGGTGGCTGCGCAAAAAGTTTTTAATTAAAACAAAACAGACGCCAGCAAGCGTCACTTCGACTGCATTTTTCTACGCTTTCCGGCCACGCATTGCTTTCATCGAAGAGAGCAGTAAGGTTAAGCGGTTGGGCAGATGGTTACTTTTCATGGCATTTTAGGGCCAGACGGGAAGCACATTAAAGAGGCGTAAACACGGATACATGCTGCGGTGAAAATGCCAAAAAATAGCAAAGCAGAAAAGCAGACGGTTAGGAACGTCGTCACTGAAAACTTGAAAAAAGGATGTAAGGCAAAATTAGCTGAAGAGCAAAAAAAAAATATACAAAAATAATATCAAATAAATGGCAAGCAGGAAAAACACGAAGAAAGCCAAAAGCGGAGAAATTGCGGTTTGGCTCAGTGAAGGCTGACTTTGGCTCGCAACTGCAGCGCTATGGGCAAGGGACGCAGGAAGAATACGCTATTAACCTCACCGGCAAAAAGGCAAAAACAGCCAAAACAACGTCGGAAAAGGAAAAACGCTCAGCGCCCCAGAAATAGAATTGCTTAGCGCTGTGCAAAGGCAAAAACATATTTTTATGTTGTGCAACAAAAAGGTATTCAAGTGAAATTAAGTTGTTACATTATTGTGAGTACTTGGACCGCCGAAGCTGTCACCGTTGTCGGCTTAAGGACGTTCGAGGTGTCGGCTGGTTGGTGGCTTGCAAGGCATTTACGACTTCAAGAAAAGGAAGCTCAAACTACTTCGGTATTCATGACTTCTAAGTAATTTTGATCTACCAAATGTCAAATTAATATTTCTTGCTGCGCGTTTGTACAAACAAAGCTTTGAACAAATCTGGTAACTGATATTAAGTAAATTTTGCCAACAAACGTTGGCGGCCGCTGCGGCTGAGTGGTTAGAGGTGTGTGCTACACTCCGTAAGACCTGAGTTCGATCCCTGGTCCGAGTAACATCTAAATTAGAAAATGTTTTTTTTTTTTAACAGCGGCCGCGCCTCGGTAGGCAATGGCAAACCTCCGAGTGTATTTCTGCCATGAAAAGGCTCGCCCAAATTTTATTATTATATTACTAACGTTGCATTAAAGACTCTGACAGTTATCGAATAGTAAAAAATTCTTTACTCCTTTATGCCGAGGCAAAGTCAAATATAGTTTTTCCTCTTTTTGTAGGCCGAACATGTTTTTCGTCAAAAAGGGTTTTCTCGCCAGTTACCTAAATGTATGCTGATTTTTTTCTGACTGGGTTTCCCTGGCCACTTTGTTTCCTTTTATATGACTTCTTTTTTTGGTTCCTTCACCTTCTTTTTTGTGAAAAGAGTCATTTACGATTGTTTCTACCTTTTTTTATTACAGTTATTTTCCTTTGTGTTATTGTGTTTTTACTGTAGATGCTCTTGCATTTTTGCTTGTTGCTTCTGTTGTTGGCGGTGCGTTTTTACATTTCAGTTGACTTGTTAGTGGCAGTTGTGAATATGAAGTGGTCATAATCCGCACCGGCAAAATGGACCAGAGTGCGAAATTAAAAGGCGAAAATTTTCCAAGCACAAATATTGCAAGGCAGTTGTTGTTGTTTCAACCCCTTTGTCTATTTGGGGTTGCGAAGGCGTCTTACTTGCGACCTTCTTTTTGCATAACAGTTTTTGTTTTATTTTTTTAATCTAATTTAGTTTTTTATTTTTTTTATTAGGGTATACAGGAAGCTTTTTGAGTTGTGGCATTCATAAAGATATGACTAGATACAAACCAACGCAGGATAAAGGACAAAGTTTTGGGGAGCCAAAGTAAGAAGGGCGACGGCAAGTTTCTTAAGTTCGCATGTTTGTTAAATTATTTTATTATTAGTATATTAAATTTACGAACTGAAAATTTCATTTTAGTCGTGATTTGTATTTGAACTTTTTCTCAAGTGTTCGCTGTTTCATCAATAATTGAAAGGAAAATGCGAAAAATTTAAAAAAAGATTTTTTTATCAAACATGTTTGTAAAAAAAGATATTGAAAAATAGTTGAAAATGATTAATTTTTATTATCATAGATATTTAAATGAAAATTGAGCTGACGAACTTTATTTTATATAATCATACCTCATTAAAATTACTTTCGTGAAACTGCTTGCCATTCGCTTAGCAAAAAAAATTTACTTTTCTTTTCTACACTGACCTTCATAATAAATCCGTGAAGTGTACAGCCATAACTGAAGTCCCTACAGCCGATTGTTTCCCCATAATGAACTATGGAAAATAAAGTTGTGCGCATGTCCGTCACGTCCTCTCCAAAACTGGCCGAGTTCACTTAACCAGACGATGAGTGAATTGAAGAGACTTCCTGTGTAAAATTCTCTTAGGTCTGTACAAATGACGAGTTGAGAAATGAACTGAGTTATGGGAGCGCCAAGGTTTAAATATTTGCTATCACTAAAATTATGGAAAACGACTGAAAATCGTCTACACATAAATACATACACATATAATATCAAGAAAAATACACACAATGTTGCGTAGCTGCGGTGGTTGACTAAATCGGAAAAAGGGCATAACAACGCAGTGGGCGGATAAGCCGAACTTTTTTGGTAGAACGATATCAATCTTTCTGTTTTTTATTTATTTTGTTTTGTTGTTCAACAAGTATTAAAATGTTTAAGCAAAAAAGTTAGTTAAAAACAACAGGTAAAATATACTTTTCAAGTGACATATTTAAATAAAATTGTAGCTTTAGTCAAGATGGAAAATACTGCATATTTAGAATTCTCAAGAGTCCCTCAAAATTTGGACTGTTTTGTATGTCAACCTGAACAGAAAAATATGGTGACTACAACGGTATACATATGTATTTATATATTATTATCAGTAAATAGTTTAAGTGTTTGAATAAAGGCAAAATATGAGCAAAAATTCACACTTTTTATAATTTATCATATATTTTTAATCAAGGCTATATATTTTTTCTCTGAGTGAGGGCAAATATTTATAAAAGTACATGTGTTATGTGGCCGCTGTGGTGTAGTGGTAAGCAGTGCGCGCTTCCACGCTGCAGGCCTGGGTTCAAGCCCTAGTTCGAGCAACATCGCAAAAAAATTATAGAAAAGATTTTTTCTTAACAGCGGTCGCCACTCGGCAGGCAATGGCAAACCTCCGAGTGTATTTCTGCCATGAAAAAGCTTCTCATAAAAATGCAATCGCCGTTCGGAAGCGTCGTAAAACGTAAATCCTCCCTTTTGTGTGACAACATCAAAGCGCACACGAGAAATCGGCCAAACACTAATATATTTAGGGTATTCACAAGATGTCGTAAGCGTCGTAAAGTCGAACAATTTTCCAATGTAAAATAACGGTTAAAGTGCTTTTAGAGGATTTGTAACTACGCTATTATGCTTATAAACTGATAGAAAATATATAATTAGCTCTTATTATACGCAAAGAATCCCCTAAACCCATTTTAACAGTTATTTTACATTGAAAACTTATAAGACTTTAAGGGCCGATTTCTCCAACTCAACTTAACTTAGTTTAGCCATTTTTTGGACTAGTCATTTTCACCATCTAGGCTAAGCTAAGCCAAAAGCTAGCCTACCTTTTGATCAGCTTAGTCTTGACTTAACTTACCTTCAAAGATAACATGGTCCGAAACTCTTTTTTTCTCGTGAGAGCGCTGTCAAAAGTTTCATTTTTCTATAACATTTTCCAATAGTGCCACTGCTACGAAAAACATGCATGGGTATTTATGAAGAAATTTTAGGTGATTTTTTTTTAATTAATACAACACTCGGAAACTAATAAATGTTAGTGCCTGCTTTGTGTTTGCGTGATATATGATTTTTACGATTAACTGTTTTTACTTATAAACACTGCACTTTAGCCAGTTTTATAAAAGCATGTACAATAAATCCCCTGAATTCAAAGCGGTGCATTTTTGACTTAACTAGTGGTAGCTGTTCATCGCCCCTGAACTTTCTGTG
>JAPVRG010236302.1:0-12186 GCA_029783565.1 Rhagoletis cerasi
TAAAAGTTGAGATATCTCAACGAAACTTGGTACGCGTACTTCTATTGGGATAAGGACGGATGGTATTGAAAATGGGCGAAATCGGACAATAACCACGCCCACCTCCCATATAACGGTAATTTTCAGAAATACAAAAACTGCGATATTTTAGTAACTACTGAAGCTTATTGACTCAAAATTGATATATACAATGATATATAACGCCCACTTATGGGTTAACATTTATATCTCGGTAACCGCTGTACCGATTTCTACCAAACTTGATACAAGGGTTGATGTTGGTCCAACATAGAAAATTGCTGAAGATTTTTGAAATCGGACAATAACCACGCCCACCTCCCATATAACAGTAATTTGCAGAAATACAAAATCTGTGATAAATCGGTAACTACTAAAGATAATTTACTCAAAGTTTATGTTTGCAATAATCCCTTAGCAAGAAGTACGATTATATCAAATTTTTAGAAATGGACTTAAGGAAAAGGGGCGTGACACCGCCCACTCATGACTACTTAAGTTTATATCGGTAACCGCTTTACCGATATCTACCAAGCACAGCTAAATTATCGATAATGTTTGAAAAAGGGTAAAAAAACCACCCCTGTTTACCACGTAACGGTATGTTTCAGCATCGTGAAAAAACGATGCTTCATACGTGCGCCGGGTATTTAATGTTCGGTTTTACCCGAACTTAGACTTCTTTACTTGTTTTTAAATATGTATGTATGTATGTATGTATGTATGTGTGTATGTATATAGTCTCTGTCATAGTTTTTTAACTATTTGTATCACTTAGTATAAAAATATTGAACTACTTGAACCGAACCGAACCGTGGTTCAGAGATACTCATGAACCGGTTCTTGTACCGGTACAAGTTTTTTCTAAGTGGTTCGAACCACTGAACCGAACCGCACCGATTTTTGGAGCGGTTTGCAGCCCTGGTCAAAACTAACAACTTTACGTACCAACTTAATTTTGACTTCAAGCGCACTACTCTTTCCAGAACAATCAATGTTACATCGATGTTTGGTTTCTCCAACTCTATATAATATGCATATGCTACCTACTAATTAGTTCGAAATTGATGCAGAGCTCGCTCCGGTTGTGTTTTCTAATTGGTTAAGCACTGATTTCAAAAAAAAATAGTAGGTAATGCATATTTATATCAATTCGTCTTATAAAATAAAATCCAAAATTACTTAGTATGTTAAGGAATCACTCCGCGCAGAAAACTTTAAAAAAATGTAAAAAAAAAGTAAAGCGAATATACTTACACGTTCATATGGTGCTACTATTTATACAATTTCATTTAATTCTTTCGTTTAGGCGATTGTTTCAAAACATTATACGAAATGATTCAGTTTATTTTGTGACAGTTTTTTATAAGCCCTATTTTAAAATCGGCCCGTGTGACACAGGGTGCGGTCTGAATTTCCAGCAGAAAGTAGTATATGTATACTAGCAAATACCCGGCGTGCTTCGCTCCGCCTTATAAATATTTTTTCGTTGCTACTTTCTCTCACTGCATCCAAAACACTTTTAGATCCTATTGTTTTGAAGGTATATATGTATGTATGTAAAACTTAGGTAAAGTATCGACTTTCTGCTGGAAATTCTATTTACAATCTAATACATTAGTTCAATATACGTATATAATTTTTTATGTATGATTAACATTTTCTAAAATATAGTTCTTCGCGTTTTCTGATAAACGGAGAATTTCGAAATAATACGCCCTTGAAGAACGTACCGCAGTGTTTGCCAAAAAAATGGTTTATATTTAAAACTTTTTCCCTATATACTAAATCTCGCAAATATAAGTATCTTTCAACGAAAAATGTCACTGAAAATGAAATGGACAAGGGGTGACGGAAAATCGTTTCACCATACATCATAATCCTACCTTTTCGGAACCATCAAAAACCAAAATGAGAATATCTTTCAACCCTTATCTATCTTATATCTTCATATACATCGTTACCTTAATATATAAAGGCCCCATATACAGCTTTTGTTTCTTTACAGAGTGATAAAAAAAATTAATAGATAATCAAGTTTTTAGCCACAAATTCCTTCTAAACGCTGTATTTTATTGATGAATGTAACTAACTGTAGCAGTCTTTTCTAAGTTCTAATATTAGTTTGGTGAGTGATTTACTGACTCCCCAGTAGATAATTTCACGAGTTAAAAGCCCTTCTGAAAGGCCTTCCTGAGAGTCAAGAGGCCTTCCACTCTAAATTTCTTTCTCCTTTCTTTTTTGTATGGAACGGCACAAATTGAAGGGCTTCTGCTTTCGCTACCCATAGAAGGTCTTCCTGAAGGGCTTTTGTAGGACGTAGAAGACCTTTTTGAGAAGTTCTTTTGAACTTGCTTCTTGAACTCATAAATATCATAAACCTTTAAAGTATTTGTTTAAGGTTTATATGAAATATATTTTATTTCAACTGAAAATATATATTGAAATTCGTTTGTAATGATAAATAAAATAAACTATTACATTAGCGTAAATTGTAAATACGAAAAGTCTGTATTGAAGGCACACAGGGAAGCATTTTTTTCAGCCCTTCTTGGGTCACTTGGCTTCACTTAGGAAGGCCTTCCTAAAATATCTTCTGGGCCTCGTACCAAACTGAATTTTGAACGAGTAAGTGCTTTTATATATTAAGGTAGGCTGAGTTAGGTTGTAGTGGTTACCCCAGATAAGACACTTGGACAATTAAGAGACTGTCCGTTGTGATACTACGAAAACTGAACGGAGACAATTAATTTAGTCGGCGAAACGCCACAAGCCGATTGCGAAATTACGAATGCAGCTGAATTCAATGCCCGAGAGCTCCTCAGGATTAGTCAGGAAGTGCGAGCCAAAATGTTTACATTTTAGACTCGCGAAGGATGGACAGTCTAATAGAAAGTGTTGAGATTATTCCACCTCTTCGTCATCTTGACAGCTTATACAAAAGGGATGAGTTGACCCCAGGCCAGAAGGATCTGACAATTGCGCATGTCCTAGTGTTGGCCGCGCGCTTGCTGAGCTTACATGAGGCCCAACCGTCCTAGGGTAAACCGCAGGAGGGCAGGCGCTGCTATTTTATTATCATAAGGGTAATATGCGTTCTAAATTTGAGCTACAATGGACCATAAATAAGGATTTCCTAAATGTCTCAACCCCAGCGCTACCCAGCGAGCTATTTAGTAGCCTATGTTGGGACCAGATGCCTAAGGAATAACCCACGAAAATTGTATGGAAATCCATTAAATAGTTTTCAAGATTAATAATAGATTAGCGCTTACACAATCTGTTAGTGTTTGACCGAGCTTCTCCTCCGATTTGTGGCCTGCGCCTTGATGTTGTCACACAAAGGGTGTTCAAAAACTTTCGACTTTATTTTATACTAGGGGTATTCGTCTAAACGCGTAAATGCCGCGTAACCGCGTAAACTTCGTAATTAAACCGGGTTTCCATACAAAACCAAGTAATTTTTCGAGGTTTACACGGTTACGAGGCATTTACGCGTTTAGACAAATACCCCTACTATGTATAGAAGATACATATGTATGTACTTGTACATATAGTTTCCAGTAAAGATTAATTATTGGACATCTGAAAGAAGGATATTGCCCTTAGTTTTGTCATGGTCTTCAACTGTCAACAAAAAGGCAGTATTGTAGAACACGCAGTTGTGTATTAAGGCTCGAAATTATTTGGGGAAGGACAAGCTTACATTTCACCGAATCGAGTAAAGCCTTTGGAAGGATTGTGTATTGAGGATCAATTTTGCAACAAACTTACAGGAAGGAAACCTTATAATAAGGAAGCACTAAATGAACAAAAAGGAATAGGAAATATTAAGTAACAAAATAAAAAACTAAGAACTAATAAATAAATTAAAAAAAAAAAATAATTAAGTAGGAACTGGGTACCAGTCATCACACTTCTCCCCTCTTCAATCTAGGGCTTTGATCATACTAAATAAAAATGGTTTTTATGTTTCTTTACAATAAAACCGTTTAGCTTCACATTTTTTTTACTTACTTCATTAATTTATGTATATATTTAGTTTTTTGGCTAAATATTTTCTAGTGAATTATATAACAGTTTTCGGTTTATATCTGTGGCATTTTGATAAAACAACTTAAGTAACTTTAGGAGGTTTGACTTTGGACCACAAAAGAATAAGTTTTAATTCTAAAATCATATATTTTTAATAAGTTTCTATTAAAAGGACAACTGAAATTACAACGATGGATAGTTAATCCCTAAAATGTCCTTTGGGAACCCAATGAAATATTCATTTAAAGAAAAAATGGCCTAACTCGGGAAAAATGTTTTATCAAAATGCCACCGTGAAAGAGTGGTTAGAGGTCTGCACTACGAGGCAATAGCAAACCTCCGAGCGACTTTCTAGCAAGAAAAAGCTTCTCATATATATGTACATCTCACAAAATCCGTTAGCTCTTCGGCCACCTTTCATTTTCATTGCCCCGAAGTTCTCAGATTTACATACATACAAAATACATACATATGTAACATATGTATGTAAATCTGCAAATATTCTTGAAAACTACGCCTAAAGTCAGACATTTTCAAACGTAAGAAAGTGGATTCTACACTTAAATATGTATGCGGTGTAGTGGTTAGAAGTGCGCACTACTCTTCCGCAGGACCTGGGTTCTAGCCCACGTTTTTTCTAATAGCGGGTCGCCCTCGGCAGACAATGGCAAACCTCCGAGAATATCTCAGCCTTAAAAGCTTCTCATAAGAATACAACCGACGTTAAGAGTCATCGTAAAGCTGTAGGTCCCTCCCTTTGTGTGACATTACTAAGGCGCACGCCACAAATCGTAGGAGAATCTCGGACAAATATGTACTAGCATATTGTGTAAGCGCCAATATATTATTATTATATTATGTAGTTAATATTTTAAATAGTGAAAACTTTTTAAAGAAGGCTTAACTTCAAATGAATGCTCGTATATCTTTGACGATAAATATGCGCGATATTTTCTGTGTGACTGTATGAATGTATTTTAACTTACGTCTTTTCCATTTAACCCATCCATATGTTGAATATCTATCTGATTTTCCAAGTATATACACCAAGATTTGGAAACCGATTCCATTATGGGGTATGCGTCTCTAATTTTTCTAATTGTAAGACCCGGTGAAAGTAAGGCTCGCTTCTCACGCCACTCTTCGCCACTCAATATGAAAGGATTATTGGCAATCAATGGATCCTTTTTTTTATCAATCTATAAAATAAGACACGCATAAAAATAGTTATTAAAGATATTCTAATTAAATTAAAATTACCAACTTCGCGACATCATTTGAATTGAAGTGATTAAAGGAAGTTACGAAAACATCATGTATCAATTTCGGTTCTAACAACATTAGTTGCGGAGTACGTAGAAGGAAAACACCCACATAACTGTCACTCTCTTTATACTTTCTAAATATGGAATGTTAATAGAAAAAATGGTAATATTAATAACATACAAACATGCATATGCACTTATGTACATGTGTATACATTAGACTGTCCCAAAAACCCAAAGTTGTTTTTTTTACGCATACCCCTTATTATATCTTAAAAAGTATCCGAATAAAATTTTATGCGATTCGGCCCCGGCAACCCGTGCCGACTTGCAGTCAAAGTTATCAAAATATTGAACAGTCTTATTTGAGCTTTGTACCACGATTTTATTTTTTTTATCAAAATAAGCTTGGTTTGTTAATTTATTCATTTTACTTCTGTATAAGACGGTATTACTATACTCCCTAAAGTATTAGGACATAATATTTAGTAAATCTCCGTTTTTGGTTTTTTACCTGGCAGTCAGGATTTTTTCCAAAGTACCATAAATTATAATATATTTCCAAAAGTTTACACAAAATATGGATACATGGGTATCAAATGACACAAGAATTCGAAACAAGATTAATTATAACTTTTATTTTCAATTATCCTTCTGGAAAGTGTCAAAAATGTCCTTAAAAAATATTATCCTTCAAATATTTTAAATTTTTAATGATTTTTAAAGAATCTTAGTTTATTTAAAATCCTTTGAATATATATAAGGTTTCTAAAGGATACACATTTTAAAGGATATTTTTCAAATTTTTTAATTTGTTCCTTAATCTACCCGAGAAGACATGTCAAACACTAAACAGTTTATTTTGTTTATTTAATGTTGTGAAAAGCATTTTTCTTAAAGGAGGAAAATAATTTGTTATAGAAGTTGAATTTAATAATCTAATGTTCATCGGAGATATTTTGTTGCCAAAGTACTAAAACACTTTATTTTGATTATTTAATATTATGAAAGGTATTTTTTTTTTAATGAGGAAAAAAATTTGTAATACAAGTTGAATTTAATAATTTAATGTTCATCATACGCCCTGTCACACCAATTTAAAATTGTTCTACAATTGCAATCCTTCAGGACATACACAAATTATTCTACTAGAAAACATATGGTTTTGCAGGCTTGTAATACACACTTACAACGCCACTGTACTCTTTCCATTAATTACTTTTTTCGATGTCCATGCGAGAAATCCTTTCTTCCTATTAAACATTTAAAGATGCAGATTTACTAGAAATGCATTCAAATATAGAAAACATTTCGAATTTATTGCATTCCCAAAGTTGTAATGGACGATTTGGCAGCCCTAATTCAAGTTATTAAATAAAACTTCAACTAAAAGTCGGCACGGGTTATCGTTATCATATGGCTATAAAACTTCATATATATGTTATTTAGGCTAAAAGGCACCAATATAGAGGGTATGCATATCAAAATTTACAGACAGTTTTTTTCCATATATGTATACTTGGGACAGTCTATTATACATATTGTAATTATAATAGGTCTCGATAGAACGTTTACTTGTACTGAGCACATGTGTACAACGGCAACCACGGCAACCCGTGCCGACTTGCATTCAAAGTTATCAGAATAAGCTTGGTGCAGTTCGCCTGTTTTGTTTATTTACTCATTTTAAATCTGTATAAGACGGTATTACTATACTCCCTACAGTATTAAAACATAATATTTAGTAAATCTGCGTTTTTGGTTTTTTACCTGGTAGTCAGGATTTTTTCCAAAGGACTATAAATTATAATACACTAGCTGCAATACCCGGCGTTGCCCGGGGACATTTCAAAAACGATAAAGCAATAATTTAACAATTTTAATTCTTTTAAACTTTTTTGGTACTCTTGTGATGTCAAATAGGCAATTCATATTTCAAAAATTTTGTGGGCTATATTATTCACACATAGGGATTATTTTGTACTGGTAACTTATAAAGAGTAATTTTTCCTGAATTAAAGGTACCCTAAGACCCAGATAACGTGTATAAAAAAGCTTATTATAATCGGTTGAGTAATTAAGGCTTAAGCGTAAGCGTAAGAAACAAACAAACTCGCTGTCGAATTTATATTAGTTAAAATTGGAGAGGATATAAACCTCGCGTCTATTAGCGGTGTGTCACCCTATTGTCTATACGTAACACCACATAGTCTATAACATGCATCAAATTAAGTATTTCCTATGTAAAAAATTTAACTAAGATGCGGCTTATGGATCCAAAATTATAGCTGGCTATAAATTTCATATCACCATACTAATCTTCTCACCAATACTCCAGCACAAATAGTTCCAGAGATATTTAGTATGAAAAATTAAATTTGTATGGCAGGTGCCACGCCCCCTTCTCCAATATCGCTCATTTCTCTTCGTGAGTAGGTGATTGTTTTTACGTATCTCCATACCAAGTTCCAGAACTACATCACAAATACCTCCAGAGGTATGCAGTATGAAAAATTCAGTTTGCATGGAGGTGCCACGCCCCCTTTTCCAAAAACGCCCATTTTTTTACATGGGTATGCATTTGTCTTCATATCGAGCTCTAACCGCCAAAATAACGTAAGCAAAATTTTTTTTTTAATATTCTTTTTCATGTAGAAATTCTCCCAGATCATCTGCATTTCTGCATCAAAAAGAAAATTTTGAAAAAAATGGCGCTTACGTTATTTTGGCGGTTATGGCTCGACATATCTCCATACCAAGTTCCAGTGCTCTTGCGCAAATACTTCCAGAGGTATGCAGTTGAAAAATTCAGTTTGTATGGTAGGTGCCACGCCCCCTTCCCCGATAACGCCAACTCTTGTGCATGAGTATTTGATTGTTTTCATGTATCTCCATACCAAATTCCAGTACTCTAGCACAAATACTTCCAGAGATATGCTGTATGAAAAATTCCGTTCATATGGGAGGTGCCACGCCCTTTTGTCTAATCGAGATAAATGCTATCCTATTTTTTCAGTTGGACAAAATGACAACAGTGTGCAACATTTTGTGATTATCGGTTGAGTAGTTACAGCGTGAAAGCGTAACAAATAAACAAAGTCACTTTCCCATTTATAATATTAGTAAGGATTTCCAACATTTTACACAAAATATGGATATATGGGTATCAAATGAAAGAAGAATTCGAAACAAGATTAATTATAATAATTAATATAATATAAATTTCAATTATCCTTCTGGAATATGTCAAAAATGTCCTTTAAAAATATTATCCTTCAAATATTTTGAATTTTTAATGTTTTTTGAAGAATCTCAGTTTAATTAAAATTCTATTAATATATATAAGGATATTAAAGGATAAAAATTTTAAAGGATATTTTTCAAATTTTTTAATTTGTTCCTTAATCTACCCGAGAGGGCATGTCAAACACCAAAACACTTTTTTTTGTTTATTTAATGTTATGAAAAGCATTTTTCTTAAAGGAGGAAAAGAATTTGTTATAAAAGTTGAATTTAATAATTTAATGTTCATCGGAGATATTTTGTTGCCAAAAGTAATTTTTGCTGAGCTCCGAAGTCTTGTTAATTACAAAGATACATATGTATCTTTTCTAGTAGAAAAATTTGTGTATCTCCTGAAAACTTGCAATTCTGAATATATTTTAATTGGTGTGACAGGGCGTATAATGAATACAAAATTATTAAATTCAACTTTACTACTCCTTTTTCTTAAAAAAATGTAAAATAAGTAAACCAAATCATATGCTCTCTTATTTTACGAAAGTACAACCTTTATATCAACTCGAGAGGACATGTCAAAGCCTAAAACACTTTATTTTGATTATTTAATATTATGAAAGGTATTTTTTTTAAATGAGGAAAAAAATTTGTAATACAAGTTGAATTTAATAATTTAATGTTCATCATACGCCCTGTCACACCAATTAAATAATGTTCTTCAATTGCAATCCTTCAGGACATACACAAATTACTCTACTAGAAAACATATCGTTTTGCAGTCTTGTAATACACCCTTACAAAGGCCATGTATTCTTTCCATTAATTACTTTTTTCGATGTCCTTGCGAGAAATCCTTTCGTCCTATTAAAAATTTAAAGATGCATATTTACTAGAAATGCGTTCAAATATGGGAAACATTTCGAATTTATTGCATTTCCAAAGTTTCATTGACGATTTGGCGGCCTTAATTTAAGTTATTAACTAAAATTTCAACTAAAAGTCGGCACGGGTTATCGTTATCGTATGACTATAAAACTTCATATATATGTTATTTAGGCTAAAAATCACAAATATAGAGGGTATGCATATCAAAATTTGCAAACAAGATTTTTTTCATATATTCTTGGGACAGTCTAATGTATATACTAGGAATGTTAATCCCGGGATCCCGGTCTTTTTTAAGTCCCGAAAATACCGGGATTGATTGCCAAAAATTCCAGATTTTCGGGATTTATAATTTCTTACTAAGCATATGGAATAGAGACAAAAAAAATCCCCTTTAATAGCAAAAATGCAACATTGACTTCGCAGCGATACTTTTCACAACTATGTAAGTATATGAAATTAGATGGTAGTACGTATCTATAAATATCTTAGACAAATTATTTAATTAAGAGTTCGTGCCTTTAATGGAGTTTGGGTGTCGAGTTATTTAACTGTCAATACTTCACTAAGTATAGTAATTTGATTTCAGAGGGCTGTATAATAAGACTAAGTAAAACTAAATATTTTTGATTTAGTTATGAATTATATTTTAATATTATTTTTTGTTAAAAGTGTTACTAAAAATAACTTATGCTTAGTTAAAAACTATCTTCAAATGGGATTAGCTGAATATATAAATATGTATGTAATAACTTTTTAGCAAATATGAATATGTTTGAACGATCTCGTTTTTTTTTCTTAATATAAAAAAACAATATATACATATATACAAAATATGTAAGCCTCTTTTATAAAAACTTGCATTGATATACTTGATTTTTTAATGAATATGTACGAAACGCTTCATTTTGACCAGTTTTGGCTATATTTCTTTTGCTTATTTAATATTTAACATTTTTTTATTGACGGCTATCTCATTGTAAATATATGTCATTAACTGGATATAAATGTGCACTCCATATTTGTACAATAATTATAAAAATGCAAAAAAAATATAAAAAAAATCAACTGTATTTTTAGCCACTTGAAACTTGCACTTTATACTACTATAATTTAATGGGCTATAAAACTGCATACCAAAAATTTTCCTCTGAATAAATACTAGTTTGAAATTTTGGTGAATATTTTTTACATTTTTATAATTTTTATAAAAATTCTTCAAATGCGCATTTATATGCAGTTAATTATATGTTAAATGAGGTAGGTTTTTACAAAAAAAATTTTAAATATTAAATAAACAAAATAAATATAGATAAAGCTGGCCAAAATAAGGCGTTTCTTTTATTTCTGCCACTAGTATATATGAATTACTTTCAACCACAAAATACATTTGTTGACTTAATTTTTTTTGCGTTAGTTTTATTAAATATGTATAAATTTAGTAACTGTCTTTTGTTTTGTTACAAATGAAATAATTGTCACGTTAAATAAAAAAATTAAATTTCAAACCCATTTATTTATTATTTACTAGCTGCCCGTATGCGACGTTGTACGCATTTCTTAATGCTAACTTTTGAATAAAACCCAATTTTTTTCTATATAGATTAATGCTATTTACTGAATAAAAAGATTTTTTTAATTAAATAGAGGTGCAACCTCTTAAATAAAATTTGCATGGCAGTGTGCAATAAGTGTTTAGTTTACTTACTCTCGTAAATGTTTTTGACTTTTTTTTGCTGTTAAGCGCTGAATTCGCAAGACAGAACTTAAAAGATGGTTAGTTTTGCTAATAACATTTTATCACTGACTTGACAGGCAGTATTGCATCTCACCGTAATTTTGCAATTTTGCTGTTGTTAATAAGTCTAACGTGCGCAACCTAGTTGAAAAGTAGCATCTAACCGAGGTTGCGCACATTTGGCATTACAATCTACTGGGGTTTGGAAATAAAAGAGACTGATGCTTTGTTCTTTGACGTTTTGGAATGCACCCTATAATATACTTCAATATATTCACTTTCATGTATTACTAATCCATTTAGAGGCTTTACAAAGACATTTTGAATGCAAAAAAAAATGTATAAGTAATATGTACTTCAATATATTAATTGTAATGTTATTTATTTACAGGTATTACAAAAATCTTTTTTAAACACAGTGTTCAGAACAAACATTGCGATTGCATTTTTCACAACACTGTTTAGAAGTTCTGGATATTTTTGAAAGACAACTGTTGCAACGCTTCTTTCTATTTGGGACAGGTTCAAATGATTGAGTAGATGATCCTTGATCTAGTCCTACCACATGTTGTTGTTGTCGCGGTTTACTTAGCCCTGCTTAGACCGGATATTTCTTCAATTGAAATATCAAAGTCGAGTCTGGATAAGTAGTAGTTGAGACGGCTGCAATATCCAGACCGGGGTCTATGGAGGCAACAGCCTCCATGTGAATGGCGTTGATTTCTAGTCTGTACATTCCCGGATCCAGCGGTTGTTGTGCGTAGCGCTGGACCTCGACTTTCAGTTTATAGAGATGCCTTCTGACTTGCCTAGGTGGATATTCCGCTTCTAGCAAGTGTCTTTTCGGTTTCTTACGTCTGTAGCAACCTACTAGGTACTCTTTGCTGAACATGATGTTGTGCTCCCTGACCGGGAGCATTTGGGCCTCCGGAGTGCTGTATTGTGAAGGTACTGGCCCTATGCAAGCTGGCTATTTAGAAACGGTAGTTTACTCAAAGTTGGTAC